>NDXB01009501.1:194623-263887 GCA_002631895.1 Agapornis roseicollis
GGGGGGGGGCTAGAAACAACCAACCGACCAATCTACCTTTTCTAGCAGGACTTACGTGCAACATCTTTTCTGTGCGAAGTGTCTTCTGCCATCGAAGAATATACTCTAAGGAACCTGAAATAGTTTCTTTATATAATTTGCTTAAGCAAATATATGCCTGATTTTCTTCCTAATTTAAATATTTAAATTTTATGATGCTACTGTAGCATTTCCTAGCATAAGTAGCTTCTTAAATTAGTAGCTGATCTGAATGCCAGGATACTTCTGAATGATAGTTTCATTTGATGTATCAGTGAAGTGTTTTTGTGCTGCTGCTTATGTATGCTGAGATCAGTAGGGTTTTGTCTTCTTTTTTTTTTTTAAAGACTTGCACTTCTATTCTTAACTCTTGATGTCATGCTTTTTCTAATGGTGTCATCAACATAAAATTGTGTATTTTGTGCGGGAAGTTGAATTAGAAGTGGGTATAATTCAATTTTCAGGGAAAAATAGCAGAAATCAATTCTTCTATAAAAAACAGACTAACAGGTTTGATATTTTTATATCTGAATTATTTGGTTTTGTTGGAAGGCTTGCTTTTTTTGTTGAAGACACTTGAATTTGAGATGATGTGATGAGAAGGGTGGAGAAGTTATAGGCCATATTTTATGATATGCCGATTTTGTTAAAGTGGGATTAAGGAATTCTTGTCCCTGCCTGTTTGTTTCTGCCTGTGTGCTGTTATCTGATTTATATCTGAAATAATCTGGGGAATTGTTTTCTAGAATTCTTGTGTTTGATCACTAAAATTTAGTTTACAGCACAATCCTAAAAAAGTTTGTTCTAGTGAAAACTGGGGGCTGTGAACTGTACTGAAAAGATGGGAATAAATGGCTTGGAGGAAGACATGAACTTCTTAAACTGGTATGTGGTAGCCAGCATATTACTTAAAATACATCCTTGGAAAGGCTTGCTAGCTCTTGCACCTGTGCAAGGACATGATGTTCGGCGAGACATTTATCTCATCTATTGTTTTCTTTCACATCCTGCAGTGCTTAGGCCCCACCAGGAGTTCTTGTTACCTCCTTTCCTGAGTGCGCAGGTGGCAGTGGTGCTGCTTTGGCAGCAAAGTGCCTTGGATCTGGTGCAGTATTTTTAAGTGTAGAGGTTATTTTGTCCCCCAGTTGTCTTGCATGGAGAGACTATATGCTGAAATACAGAAGTATAGAGTGAGGATGGTTTCCTGCCAGTTTGCTGGAGTTTGCACTTAAGACTGTGACTGATGGCAGAGCAGCTGCCCAGACTGTCAGCAGCTCTTGTTACCAGAGGGTGTTCCCTGCTGGAATCCAGAAGAGTCTGAAAGAATCCTTGAGTCTCTTCCCCTGCTGTTTTTCTGCAGTACACCTTTTCCATCTTCTTGTGCTATGACTGCTGTGCTGGCAGTAATCCAGTTTCCAAGTGCAGGAAAATGCTCAGGTATTGTAACCTGCTATTTTTTGGTGGAATTTTCCAGTGTTAAGGCATATTCTAAGAGTAGCATGTGTGATGCTTGCTATTGGAGCAAGAAAACTGCATAGGAAAGTAAGCGTGGGATTTCTCCTTTGCACTGGTGTTACTTTATCTGAAAAGAAGCAGGAAGTTCAAGGGAAACAAGCAAAAGGGTCTCAAGATACTTGGTTCCTCTGGTCATTCTGAGAAAAAAATTGTAGAATAGCCTGTTATCCTCCTTTATCTCTTCAGCTCTGCTTTAGGGTTGCAGGCCTCTGTTTAAATACTTCAAAATGCAGCAAAATTGCAGGGCATAGTCTCTTGGCTCACTCATACCTGGTTTTGGCTGTGAAGGAAACTCTTTGAGCTGAGCCAAATTATGTATTTATGAAACAGGTAAGTAGCTCACCTGTGGATTTGAAAAAGTAATCCTTTAACTCTGCATTCTCAGTTGTTTACTTAGAATCAGCTCACATAAAGGTGAAAATTTCTGAATGTGCAGACTTTGGCATACTTCAGCATCTTTGATCCATCTTGTCCATCATCCCTTTTCATTTATGATGCACCTGTCAGGATGTATTGCTCTTAGTAGTGTTTGTCCTGCAGAGCATGTGTGGCATTCTTAGAGATGCTGCTAAATGTTGAGTTTTTTCCATTGTTACGGAGCTTCAGCTTCGCCATTTAAAGGGTATCTCTAAGAGTAGTCTTTTAAGTTCTGACAGTTGCTCCTGGAGTGCTTGAATTACTTTTTTGTTTGTTTTCTTGGAACCTTAGTTGTATGGCTTCTTGCACAGTAATAAGAAAAAGAAAATATACTCAAAACTGGTTTTATATTCAGTGTTGTATCTTCTGAGGAACCAAAATGAGTGAACCTGTCCTGGAACAAATGTTAACTCACCAGCCAGCAAATTTAGAAAGTAACTTCCTGGCATATCATAGTTACTATCCACTGAGTTAGCTGTTATTACCTAAATACTCTGAGGACAAGTCAAAGTAATACTAGAACTGCAAGCTCTTAAATTGTAAAGGAGCTTGTTGTGTCTCGTGTCAGTGATAATTTCTGCACCAGGCAGCTACTCCACAGTGCTGAGATTCTTCTCCATACAGGAGGAGCACTGTCTGTATGAGTAAGGCTGTGCAAAAACTTATTTTTTGCATAAGCAGAGCATGTTGCAGTGATTTGCTATGCTAAACTCAAGGTAGCATTGCAGGCACTGAAAAGTATTATGCACCCTTCAAGCATGCTGCTTCTCTGGGCTTTTGGGAGGGTTGGGAGGTAAGGCTTTTGAAAACATAAAGGGAATAATATAGTTCATGGTCTAATCGAGTTTAATTTCTATGTATACATGATTTACTTTTATTTTTCTGCAACGTTTTTCACAGGTCTCAGTCTGTGGTAGGTTGTTTTTTCCCTTCTTTTACAGGCTTCCCTTATTCTGAAAGTTTTATAAACAAGGATCTTTTCTGTTGCACAGGGGAATGTAGATCTGACTGGTTAATAAACACTGCAGGCTTTAGACAGAAGTTACATGGACTACTGTGATTATAGTAACTTTTCATGACACACTTTTATTTTGAAGGCGAACTGCTGCTTGGAGAATAACTAGTGAAGAAAAGAAAGCTCTAGACCAAGCCAGCGAGGAAATCTGGAATGATTTTCGGGAGGCTGCGGAGGCACACAGACAAGTGAGGAAATATGTTATGAGCTGGATAAAACCTGGAATGACAATGATAGAAATCTGGTGAGGACACAGATCTTCTCAAAGATCTCTGTTGTAGATTTTTCTTCCTTTCTGGAGGGAGAGGGGTTTGGTGTCAATTTTGTGTGCTTAATTCATTGTGTCACAAGTGTTGGATATTTCTGTCTGGAACACCCAACCAGTATCACCAATAATGTCCTTAAAATTTCCTCTTACAACATATTCTTACCTTTATAGGGCCTGGGATCATACTGAATTTCAAACTAAGCTTTCAGTTATGCCCACCTATTTTGAGCATATGCTTGATCTGTAATGCTCAGTGCCTTGGCTACTCTTTCACACTCTGCAGTGCTTAGAAAAGTAGCAATAGCACTAGTAAACATCCTGGCTCTTGCCAGAATTGTCAGGACAGTGCTCTGTGAATGAGAGATGCAGGTGCAGTCTGTCCCTGGGGGTGGGTAAAGAGGCATAAAAATGGTACAGCTGGGGACTTCATCTGGGACAGGAAGATTTTGTCTCTATTTAGTCTTCATTAACTGATGTTTCTGGAGAAACTCCGTGTTTCTTTGTGTTATCCTCAGTTGATGAGAAATAGCTGAGCAAATGGATTAAAATAATCATGAATTAGTTAACCTGGGCTGATTCTCTTTATTCTTCCAACTATTCTTTTACATCCTTTAGTTTGTCTAGAGTAAACGTGTACTGTCCAAGTACTGCACTGGTCCAGGACAGTTTAGCTTCCAAAATCAGGTGCTTTCAGCCTGATACGACTACGGCCTGTGCAGACTAGAGTTAGGATCATAAGAGAGCTGATTCCCAAGGTAACTGTGTGAGGATAATGGAAAGAAGTAATATACCATCAGGGAAAGTGGAAGACAGCTGCCTTAATAATCACTAGTCTAGCTGAAACAAACCTGTCATACTGAATTATACAGTTTGACTGTTACAGTTATAAGCAATAATTTGCTCAAAACATGACTTTCCTTCCTAAAGTGCCTCAGGCTATGGAGACTTGCCTATTAAAATGCACTCTCTTCTTTTCCCAGATTGCTCTGAGTGAACAGCTTTTTTAAATAAAACCAGAGTATGGTGCACTGATGTGAGCTGCAGTTTACAGCATTCACTGCCACTATGGGAGTGTGCACCAGTGGGCATGGATCTGTAGCATGCTTGACAGCTTGAGAGTAGACAAAAATCAAGAACAAAACCATAAGGTTTTATTTTATCACAGTTATCACTTAAGGTAAAAACAATCAGAAATTAAAAACAAACAAAAAAATTACTGTCTTCCTTTAATTGGAAATATTTTTTAATAGAGAGAGGCATATACTATTGCCTTTCGCCCCCTCTCTTAAATCCCAGTAACTGTAAAGAATCCATTTAATTTCCCTAAACTTCAGTTGTGTAACCTCTGCTGCTCAGGAAGAGTGGGTTAAATGTAGCTTGTAGAGAATGGATATTTTAAATTTAGAGTGAACACACTGGTGAAGTACTCAGTTTTGCCCAGGAAAGGGTAAAAGAAACAGCACAAAGAACTGAAGATTGTTGTATTTATCTCTTAAAGTCTAGGTCTCCTCTTAGTTATCATACAAGTAGTTTAAGATTTGACATAAAACATTCACTTGCATATTTTTCTGAGGTTTTGTTCTTGCACTGATTTATTTGACCTCATCATGAGAAAAATTAATGGTAACTGTTATGTTCCCTTTTTCCTTATCTCTCTCCTGCCTTTTAGTGAAAAACTAGAAGACTGCTCACGTAAGCTGATAAAGGAGAATGGTTTAAATGCGGGTCTTGCATTTCCTACTGGGTGCTCTCTGAATAACTGTGCTGCCCACTACACTCCCAATGCTGGTGACCCGACAGTCCTGCAGTATGATGATATTTGCAAAATAGATTTTGGAACACATATTAGTGGTTAGTTTTCATTTATGAATTAAAACTATGAGAATATTCTTCAGAGCAAAGGCTGTGACACTAATTAACTTCTGCTCATTTCAGGTCGTATTATTGACTGTGCCTTTACAGTCACATTCAATCCAAAATATGATAGACTATTAGAAGCTGTAAAGGATGCCACGAATACTGGAATAAAGGTATGAGCATTATGCAAGTCATTTACCAGGTCTTTTACAGAAAACTTTGCATTTATTTTCAGTTTATATTTGCACTTCATTTTCAGTGTGCTGGAATAGATGTACGCCTCTGTGATGTGGGGGAGGCCATACAAGAAGTTATGGAGTCTTACGAAGTTGAAATTGATGGCAAAACATACCAAGGCAAGTTTTTTTCTGTATATAAGGATAATTGTTCTTAGAGTATCTGTATATGTACAAAATGGAAAGACCTCTATAGAAGTAGAGTATGTGTCTTGCATAAGCACATGTTTTTGGCTGGCTTTAAATATACCTCTGGTGAAATATTCTTGGCTTATCCTTCCAAGTATTTTATATTCAACAATAAGATGATGGCTGAACAACTGTTTTAAAATGTACAAATAATCTGATACCTGCTGTTTGGTTTTATTAATAAACGTTTTGCTACTGTTGGAGTTGCTAGTCCTAAATAACAAGGTTTTGATACAGCATACAAAACTAGCTTGTGTCTTGGCTGGAACTTGTACGAGATGCATGGACAGTTTTTTTGTGTTTAGCTCCTCTGCAGTATAGTGAGTCACTAGTGTACATGCAGTATGGGCTAGCAAACCAAATTGCCTTAAAAGTTTAAGTATTTGTTAGGAAATTGCCAGTAATATTGATGTTTTCTTCAAAAGTGAAACCAATTCGGAATTTGAATGGACACTCGATTGGGCCATATAGGATACATGCTGGAAAAACGGTGCCCATTGTGAAAGGAGGAGAAGCCACAAGAATGGAGGTAAATGGAGTTCTTAAATCCTTAAATTTCCCCAGCTGTCACTGAATATTTCCTGTGCACTCCTAATGTGTAGTATTTGTGATCCTAGTGGATAATAGCAGCAGAGGAAAAACTTTAGCGTACTTTGTAGTGTTCTTTTAGAGGAGCGATCACTCTTGCTGTAACTTCTCCATTTAGCCCTGTAGCATTTTGGTATCTAGAGCTTTCTAAAATTGAATCATTGGAAGTCTGCTATTTAAAAAATAAACCACCAAACAACAAATAAACCATTGAAATTAAAATGGCCTTAGTGATGTTTAAACTCTTGCATATTTATTTCTCAATATGTATCCATTTCTTAAATGCAGCATTGGAATGTTGCACTTTGGAACAGGGAAAAGGACAGGAACTCAGATTTTGGAGTAACCTTGAGGGACAGAGTTTGCCTGAAAGGTGTTTCAACTTGCCAGTGATTCACACTTTCCTTGTTTGGTCACTCGAAATAACCCAACAACCAAACACCACCACCATCAGCTGCCCCCCCAAACCCAAAGCAATCTTCTCTTGTTCAGGTAATTCTTGAGAAGCATCTCTGTAGTGTAGTAACTTTGGATGACTTTTTGGAAGTGCAATTAGATGTAATATCTATCTTGAAAAGCTTCCAGTGCAATTTTTCTTTGCAGATACAAGGTAATTAAGCATATTTGTAGTTAATGTGAGAGGCTAAGTGAGAGAAGTTGTTTGGATAGCATTTTGGAGCAGGGGAAGAGAGATCGCTGTACATGATGTGACAAACTGCCAATCGGAGACATAGTGTTAAATTATGTAACATGAGATTTAGCCACCATTTTGCTGTAAGCTTGTGTTCTAATAAGATAAGAAGGCCAATTTAAAAGATTGGTAATGAGACAAGAAGCTTTTAATTTCATTCTAAGCCTGATCACTGATCAGCAGTGATCACTTGTAAGCCTATCAGAGTAACTTAGACTTCTAAGGGCTGAATAGGGATAGGTGTGGTCTGGACAGGACTATTTCTTGAGGCAGGTTCACTCTCATCACCCAAAACTTGTATCATAATTGCTGGTCACCTTAACAATGTGAGCAAAAAGACAAAGTTTTCATTATCTTCTTACCCATAGGACTGTGCAGTGGGATTAAGAAGTATTGGAAAAGGAAGGTAGAAAAAACTTGTGTGTCCTTCTTGTTTCAGCTTAGTGAATGGTTAGGTCTCGTATATCATCCATCATCAGTATATTACTAGTAGAAAATTTGTGTTCTCTAAGCAAATCATATTTAAAGATTTCAGAGCTTTGATTTCATTATAGTTGAATACCCAGACACAGGGGAGAGGAACTTTTTTAATTCCTTCAGCTTCTGTAGGTTACCTGGGACACAATCCTGTATCATTAAAGACATTGAGGTTTGCCAGTGAAGAACGTGGAGCACAGCCAAGCTCTTACTGTGCTGTGCTAATTATAGTATCAAACTGCAGTCCAGGGAGTGTTTTGTGACTGAGAGACATACAGTCTCTGATGATTCTTATTCTGAAAAAGTGGGTGCAAAGTGCAATTTTTAATTTTTTTTTTGGGGGGGTGGTTTTGTGGCTTTGCATTTTGTCTTTTTTAAATAAAATTGGTTGACTATGCAGGGGAACCTTTAGGAGTTTTTCTTGAATATGAAGCCAGCATTACTGCTTTTCACATGGCTTCTTCTTTTTGGGTTGTGACTTTCAAAGTAGCTTAATAAACTGAAAAATGCAGCTCCCGCTGCATGTTAATGTTTGATGCTCGAAGTCCTTCTCACAGTCCTGCCATTAAGGATATGTGAATGCACTTGGCAGAAATGAGTTTATATAATAGCTTTTTGGCATGATCTTGGCTAGAATTTTGATAATACCCTTGTAGATATACTCACCTTTGTTTCTTGGAGAAATCAATCTTGTGGAGTGGAAGTGAGCAGATTAAGGGCGTATGCTAGCAACTGTAACCAGAGAATTCTTGCAGAAACTGGGCAGAAAGTTCTTCAGTGCCATAAGTCTCTGTAATCAGCATCTATTTGCTGTGACTAAACTATACATTCCCTAGGACTTCTGCCTGAATAGCAAAGGAAAATTTCTTCCAGTTAGCAAGCAAATATTTTGCAGCAGACTAGTTTCCTGGCTATGTTAGATGTATCGTGTTTGACAATGTTTTAACTGCACTGCCTTTAAGAAACTGCCTAGAAATGTGATTATGTTTATGTCTTGAAATGGATAAAGTGGTACTAACATAAACAGCTGATGATTTGGAGATGTCTGCAACCTCACTGTGTAAAATCTCCATATTGAATTTTTCTCTACATTGGTTTGGTGATTGAATCTGTTCATATTCAATGACTTGTATTCAGAAGCTGTTCTATTGATACGGTTATCAGAATGGCCCAATGTTACTTATTTTTGTATTGCAACATGTTACCCGTTGGGTTTTCTTTTCTCTCCTAGGAAGGTGAAGTATATGCTATAGAAACCTTTGGTAGCACAGGAAAAGGCGTTGTTCATGATGATATGGAGTGCTCTCATTATATGAAGAACTTTGATGTTGGGCATGTGCCAATAAGGTTGGATTTTTTGCTATATTCTACTAGAGTGACCACTCTCTTAGAGGTCAAAACAGAGCAGATTCTTCACTGATTACTAAGACTGTCAGAGAACTCAGAGGGTGATGTTAGCAATGTTCTTGTTATGAAATACAGAATGGTTTGGGTTGGAAAGAAGATCCAAGATCATCTAGTTCCAGCCCCCCTGCCATGGGCACGAATGCTTCACACTAGACCATGTTATCCAAAGCTCTCTCCAGCCTGGCCTTGAACACTGCCAGGGATGGAGGATTTACCACTTGTTTGGGCAGCTTCTTCCAGTGCCTCACCACCCTCACAGTAAAGAACTTCTTCCATATTTCTAACCTGAACTTCCCCAGGTTTAGTTTGAACCCTTTGAACCCATTCCCTCTTGTCACTATAGTCCCTGATGAAAAGTCCCTCCCTGGCATCCTTGTAGGCCCCTTTGTGCTCTAATTGGAATAATTCCATGTTGTTACAGATTTACAAAGAATCTGGAAATTGAGAAAATATATTATGCCTTCAGAAATCTAGATTGGTTTTTAACAATCTTCCTATCATTGGTAAATTTTATGAATAATAATGTATAGGTAATGTTTGTATATTAGTCTATATATATATAGATTTTTAAATCAACGTCTGTATCATTGTTGTGTGCCACAGTCTTTTGTCTTAGTGCTGTTCCCAGAATATATCAGGCTGTTCATGTCACCTGTTTTGTTTGTAAGGAGGTTTTTTTTTGGTGGGTTTTAAATTCTTGGTTTAGTGCATTGCTGCTTATGTTTGGAAATAAGTTTACTTCTTAGCAGGTGTCTAAATCACTAATCTTTATGATTATATATTGCAAGAAGCATAAATAAAAAGCTTTGTGAGTATTTGACTTCAGCAGTAAACCTTCAGTGTTTTCAGTCACCAGGCTTATAATCAGTTCAGATTAAGTGCTCTGTATCAGGAAGAATTCTGTTTTTCTGTATGAAATTAATAGTCCTTTTATTATTTAAAAGAATAATTCCTCTCACTACCTTTAGTTATGCTTGTGTAGTTAGGTGCAGATATGTTCACATTTACCTTCCCCTGTTTGTAGTGGATGGCCAAGGTGTTAGGCAGCATTCAGGTTTGTTTTGAAGGGTATCTCTTTGCAGGAGGAAAATGCACTTTCTTTTGTGAACAGAACACCTGATAGGTGTATACAGATATCCCATGACTGGGCACTCTTAAAATACCTTGAAATCTAACCCTTTTCTTAATTGGTGTGTTCTGTTTCTGCAGAGAATGCTCACTGGTGATAGCTCTTTCTTCTCAAACATGTTCTTCTCTTTTCTTCAGGCTTCCAAGAGCAAAACACTTGCTAAATGTTATCAATGAAAATTTTGGTACTCTTGCCTTCTGCCGCAGATGGCTTGACCGTCTGGGGGAGAGTAAATACCTAATGGCATTGAAGAACCTGTGCGACCTGGGAATAGTGGATCCATATCCTCCCTTATGCGACATCAAAGGCTCATACACAGCTCAGTTTGAGCATACTATACTGCTGCGCCCAACGTGCAAGGAGGTTGTCAGCAGAGGAGATGACTACTAACCTCAAAGCCACCTCAGCACCTTTATACTCTAGGCTTTGTTGGAACATACTATACCAGAATTAATTTGCAACATATTTTCTGTTTTAACAGTGGACTGATGTAATACTTTCCGTATTTGGAAAGGAAGGAATTTAATCAAAGGCAAGTCTTCTGATGTAACTAACCAAGGAAAAAGCTTTCAGGCCTTTAGAAATATTTCAAAAGTTACTTATTTTTTCTGTTCAGGGAACCATGTGCTATAAGGTTCAGTTTTTAGTTTGGAATGAGTTATACATTTTGTTCTGAACATTTATGAGAGAAGATGCTTTTCAAATATTTATATTACCATATTCCTACTTGAATGCTTTGAATGACTACACCTGATTTCTGCGCCCAAGTCCTCTATGATATTGCCTTTTAAACTTCCTGGAATACATTTTGTAAAAAATAAAGACAAATTTTCAGATCTAAAAAAGAAATATATATATATACTTTTTAGAAGTCTGGTTACGATTCTGGTGAGGAGTCTGCTGGGAAACTGCTCTATTAAATATTTTACCAACTTGATTTGCCATTTCTTGTCTTGATACAGGACCTGTCTTACCCTAAGTATGAAACTTTGCCTTTCAGTGCTTGTTTAAACAGTTTGTCAGTGCTGGGATACAGGGCAAGAAGTTGTCAACTTTTTGCTGAGCAGAATGTGGCAACATCAGTAGAGATGTGTGGTACATCTAGTTTTGAGTGTGCCAGTCTACGGTTTAGACATCAGCTGTGTTAGAACATGTCAAACATATTTGGTGGTCTCTGTTGCTGTTACCAGCAACAGGCAGCTTTGGGCTGGACAATGTGAATATTTGTCTCTATCGCTACTTATTCTTTGCTGTTGATAATGCCTTATTGCATGAAGTTTTCCTTCATGTGATTCCCAGCTCCGTAAAGTTCCCATTCAAGTGGACAAGGTGTGGGACAAGGAAAACATTAAGTTATTTTGGAGCGTTAAAGGTTGTTCTGTACAGGCAAACTAGCGTGGAGTATCTGGTGTTTTCTTGGTGTAAAAGGTCATTTGTTATCTGCCTTCCTGCTGCAGTGAACCTGACTGTTGAATCTCATTTGTTAAAAGGTAAATTGAATCCCATGGCTCTTTGGGCCTGTTTGCAGTATGTCTTCCTTTGCTATGTATTTACCTCATGACTTACCCGTTAACATTTTACATAGTTATTAGTAACAGAAATGACAGCTTCTTTGGTAGGACAGCAACAGTGCCTTAAATGTAATTGCTTAGGAAACCCTTTACCTGCTCCTCTATAGTGACAGCTTGTGTTTATCTATAGAGGGGTTCATATTAATTTAGAAATATCAATTCTTTCCCTCTCTGTCTTTGCATAAAAGCTGCCTTTTTTGTCATTTAAAACCCAAGTATGTGAGCCACAGTTTAGAGGGGAGCGGTGTCACGTACTGCTTGCAGTTATAAAATAAGAGACACTGGTGGTTTTGTTCTTCTGATTGTAAGTATTGTTTAAACTAAGTACTGTTTAAACTTGCGGAAATGGCTGAAATGGGATACGGGAATGTGTCTTTCTGTTGCTGTTTGGGAGTCTTGGCATCCCAGCAATGTATTCTCAGCAATGTATGCAGCTGTGTGGGCATGTGTGTCTTGGCTTCCAAACAAACACTAGCTGGTGTATACACTTCTACATGGCAGAGTGAAAACTGGCAGTTGAAGTGGATGTGTGGTGTAGACTGTCGCTGGGTACATTGGCTGCTGCTGGTTTTATTGATGCTAACAGGACTGTTCTGCTGGTGCACTTTTGGATGTGATGGGAGCAGGTTCTGGCAGAATGGATGGCTTCCCACTCATTCTTGTGACGAGTTCTCATTCCCACACTTCTTGTGATAAGTTCTGCTAGAGACAAGCAAGACAAATCTGCTTGAGTTCTTAGCCCCTCATCTGCTAATTCCAGACTTCTCTCTAGAGAGATGGTCATCTAGCAGCTCAGTAGTGCTTGATGCTCTTCCTACAACTTAAATCTTTTTAATCTTCACTGATAGGTTACTTCAAGCGCAATCAGTATTACAGATCAGCAGTTTGTTTTCCTTTGTCATTTACCTGAACCTAATGGGAAGATCCAGGCTGGCAGAGCTGCTTTGGACTATGCACTATTCTTTTAACTTCTTACTGGCTGTTTGTTAATTCCCAGTGGAAGCTGATAATCACATGTAACACGTTGCAGAGGAAATGCCTCAGAAAAATACTTGCAGAACATGATGTTGATTTGTTGTCATTAGATTCAATTGGATTTGTTTGGATACAGCTTCCTGTGCTGCTTGCTGACTGTCCTGCACCTGCACCTGTTAGTATAGAAGACAAGCTCTACATCTGCCTTTACATTGAAAAAATAAAATCCAGTTTGTAAAGAGACTTTTGATCCAGATGTTAGAATCTGTCATCTTCAAATACCCAGAAAATGGGGATATCTTGTTTCTTGACTATGTGCAGCACCAGAAATGGTAGGGTTTTATAGAGTATGTTTATTAGAGGTGCCAGAGAGCTCAGAACTGACTTTGCAGGGTTTTTTCTTCATGCAGACCTTGAGAGATGCATATCATTTGAGAACAGAGAACGGACAGCTTGATCTAGTGTGATCTGCCCTTTAAATGAAGGTATGGCCGAAGATTTTCCTAACCAGGAGACTAATTTTAGATTTGACACACTGCTTCTTGTGTTATTTGGGTTAGGGTTTTTGTGCTTTTTGATCACCTGCTTAGGTCTTCAACCTGAGTAAGTCTTCATTTCATGGAGCCTTGTGTTTATGTCTGTAAATAGCAAAGTTAGGTTGTCCTGTGTTAACACTGGTCAGCAGCCCTTTGTGCGCGCTGTGCTGGCAGCAGGAGCTGCCAGCTTGCAGCAGTCTTCACCGGTGATTGAAAGTTTCAAGCCTGCCATCCTCCACCTGTATGAAACGAGCAGGCTGGGGCAGAAAGCAAGCAAAGTGAATGTGACTTTGTATTAGTGTTTAGATGACAGCCTCAAGCTGCTGACAAAACAGCAGCTGCCTGCCACGAAGGGTGAGCACTGGAGCCGCCCTGGTGCTTTTTCTTGGCAGTGTGCCCCTTGGCTGAGCTGGCCTGGGATCACTCTATGTTGTGGCCCATGTCAGATGGCTCTTACAGTGTGGAACAGGGAAAATGGGACCGGTGGGTGCAAGCAGCACCCATGAGGTGGGAGTCTTGCACAGAGTTTGGTTGTCTCTCAACACTCCTGCAGCTTGGGTACTTCATAGAAAACAAATCTGTTCAAACTGCAGGAGCCTTCCATCCAAAGGCCAGATTCTACTGATTTTACTTGAATTGCAGAGGTAGTAATATTCAGAATCATTAAGTCTCCTTTATAGGAAAATTATTTTTCTGCTTGTATGATGATGGGTAGGTTTCCTTGGAGCTCCATGCCTCACATTGTGGCTTAAAACTCAGTGTGTCAGAATGGTTTATGTTAGAAAGGGCCTTAAAGATCATCTGCTTCCAACCCCCCTGCCATAGGCAGGGACAACTTCTGCTTAGAACAGGCTGCTCCAAGCCCCATCCAACCTGGCCTTGAACACTGCTGGGGTGAGACAGCCACAGCTTCTCTGGGCAACCTGTGCCAGTGCCTCACAGTGAAGAATATCTAATCTAAACTTACCCTCTTTCAGTTTAAAGCCATTCTGCCTTGTCCTATCACTACATGCCCTTGTAAAAAGTCTCTCCCACCTTACAAGTAATATCAGGGTTCTCACTTTCTAGTGGCAGATTATATTAAAAATTGAAATGAGCTTGCTGCTAGGTAGCACTTGTAAGATGTATTCTATGGGTCACACTCTTCTTCTTCACACTGAAACATTTCAGACTCTTGAAATAATGAACCCCTTCTAGCACTTGGTTACTTCAAAGCTGCTGTCAGCCACCTGGCTTGCAAGGGAGCAGGTATTTTAAAGGTGAGTAGCTGTAACTCCTCAAAGGTGGAAGAGGGATATAAGGAAGGAAGTTACTGTTAGAGTGAGAACTGCTGTTTCTTCCTTGTGTCATGTTGCCTTCAATATATCAAAGGAATATCTACATTATATAACAGTACAGCACCAGAGTAAAGGTGGGATCATGGGAACTTCATGATGTGATGTGTAAACATGACTGTAACTTGTTAGTTTCATTTTTACAGGTGCTCTTTGGAGAAAACGAACTGTGCCAGGTCCCACTTACTTAAAATATATATATTTATTTTCTACAGGAAGGAAGACAGGCATTAGGCTTTTCATAGCTAATCATTTGCTGGGATTTTTGACCTCCATGGGATGTCAAGTACCAACAAATTGGAACACCAACCAGCTGTCTAGAAACAAAGGCAGGCAGTGTTATTTTCTGAAGTCACTCACAAAATAGTGTGTTTGCCAAATGGTTTATGAAGGTGTGTTTGGAGATAAAGGCCATGTAACTTGAAAAAAGCAT
This sequence comes from Agapornis roseicollis, assembly GCA_002631895.1. Classification (NCBI taxonomy): domain Eukaryota; kingdom Metazoa; phylum Chordata; class Aves; order Psittaciformes; family Psittacidae; genus Agapornis; species Agapornis roseicollis. The sequence continues at coordinate 209,280 of NDXB01009501.1, forward strand.
AGCAGGCTTTAAAGCAGGATGTTATTTTATATGAATTACATAGAGAATGTTGGGTTTTTCTTCCTGCAAGGATTCAGAGGCAGTTCTGTTTCCATAATGTGGAATGTTTTGAGCAACTTTTAAAGTAAAATCAAAAATATCTAGGTACCTGTGCTGTAACAGCCACCCAACTCTTCAACTAAGGTTGAAGGTCATCTAGATTTTAGCTTTGCTTTGCTTTTATACTGGTGCTGACTTTTCTTTTACAAAGCTACAGTGCTCAAAAAAACCCAGAACTGCATAGACTGCTCAGCAGTTAAGAGTAAGCCTTTTGCCCAGTTGTTTTGAAGCATTAGATATATGCTTCTCCTGCTTTTGAAATTACTGTTTTGCTTTTCTCAGTAAGGCCAGGCCTCTGAATCAGTTACACTGTGGAAAAGAGCTACATAGAAGCCTTATTTCCCATTAGATAAAAGTGAAGACACACAATCCCAGTGCATGCTGTCTGAATGCACTTACCTGTTACCACCTGGAACTACAACATAGGTTTTTTTTTGTTTAAGAAGGTGATGTGTCAGTGCACTCTTAGGAAGTTTGCAGCTGACACAAACCTAGACAGTGTCTGATTCACCAGTGCCTCTCACTGCCACCCAAGGGAGCAGGACGAGCTGGGAAATGGGCCACCAGGAATCTCATACAGCTCAACAAAGAGAAACTCCATGTCCTGTGCCTGGGCAGGAATAACCCCGGGCACCAGCACAGGCTGGGAAACAGGTCTCCATAGAAGGACCTGGGGAACAACCATGAGCCAGCAGCTCTGCATTGGGCAGAGTATCCCAGATCGAGGGAGGTGAACCCTTCCCCCTCCTCAGCCCTGGTGAGGCACAGACTTGCTGGGGTGAGGTAACCAAAGGGCTAGGAAGATGATGAAAGGGCCTGGAGCATCTGACCTGTGAGGAGAGCCTGAGCAAAGGGGTAGTGTTCAGCCTGGACAGGGCAAGTTCAGGGTAGATATTAACCTTGTATTTATACACCTGATGGGAGCAGCAAAGAAGGCTGAGCCAGGTACCCAGTGTCAGGACAAGAGGAAACTGGCACAAACTGAAACACAGGAGGTTCCATTCAGGCAGAAGAAGAAACTGGTTTTACTGCGAGGATGGTCTAGCAGTGACACAGGCTGTCAGCAGAGGTTGTGGTGTCCCCACCCTTTGTGCTATTGGAGACCTGACTGGCTGTTCTGGCTGCCCCTGCCTTAAGCAGAGTTGGACTCTGCAATCTCCAGATGCCCCTTCCACTGTCAGCCACTGTGTGCACTCTTTCCAAATATACTTGGTACCGACTGGTGACAGCACAGTGCTGCTTGTCTGTCCAGGGAAACAACCCATCCACTCCCCTGAAGGGCTGAGGGAGTCAGCAAGTGACCTCACAAATGCATGTAAAACTAATTACTGGTAATGTCTCTATCATCTTGTGTGATACTCTGTGCACATGTATGCACTGTGCTTGGCTGCCAAATTACCAGTCATAGAGCACTGCCATGTGTGGGAGGTGGTCCTGAATCTGTCATTAAAAATAATTACTACAGAATTGCTTTACAAAGTTTTGCAAGCACTGATTGCTTGTGCAGTGAGAGGAAATTCAGCTAGGATGGACTCCACTTAACCAAGCAGCAGGTATCTGAGCTGGAGACAGCTCTTCACAAGGTGGAAATGGGAGTTGCACCAGCAACCTTGACTTGGTCTTCTGAATGTAGATTAAAATGAAGGTGGAGAGTGGATGCCTTCACAGGATTAGTCTTTCATGCAAGTAACTTAGCTACCAGACCAGCTTCCTCCTGATAAAAGAGGGAGCTCTGAATGTATCAGGTGAGTTTGTCCACCTTATCAATTACGATAAAACAGACCACCAAGCTACACCCCTGTTGCTGATTACAGGTGCTGGGCTGCGGTGCTCTTTGACTTCCCTGCTCTGCTGAGTTCCTGCAAGTGAGTTGTAGAACCTTGACTCCAGAGCAGCTGCTGCTAAAACAGGAGTGGCCTTTGACCAAATAGCTGTCTCGTTTCCCAAGGCCTACAGCAGTGTACAGGCATTTCTGAAGATTCTGCCACTAGCCCCTCTACAGAGTAGAGCTCTGTTTTAAATACTTACTTGAGTGAAGCAAGACAGAACTTAAGCCCCTACTCACACTGTGCTTAAGTCTTACTCTAGATAAAGGGTGCAGAGCTGGCTGGGTACATGAACCAGTGAATTTAAAGAACCAAAGCAGCTGCAGACAGCACACCTGAATTAGCCCACCCTTATGCTGGACTGCAGTAATTCTCTATAACTCCTCCTGCCTGGACTGGGACCAGAACTCTCAGTCTGAGGGTTCCTTTCTCTTCTCTTTTTCTACCCAGGAGATCACCAATAGGAAGAAGCAGAATGTGCTTTTGCTAAGCTAATACTGTTTTTTACAGAAAGCCTTGAGACTTGGGAATGCTTGCTACGCGAGAGCAAGTGCAGGGGAGCAGTCCTCAGCACAGCCTAGGCAGTCCTTCCAGAAAAGATGGCAGGATAAGATTCTTTTTAAGTGGCTTGAGTATGTGCTTACAAATCATGATTGAGGATAATGAACTCACGCAAGTCCCAAGACAGACTCTTCCATTAATGCTTGAGTCTCTTAGAAACTCTATGTACCTGGTTGAGATGCTCTTGGGGGAAGAAAATGCATCAGAAGTTAGAAAGGCAATCAGCAAAACTCTTTCCCCTTCTTTTCTCTTCCCCTCAACTACCTGTAAATAGCAAGTGTTTAAGGTATTTCCTCACTAGGAAGGACAGCAGAGAAGGAAAGTATCTGAAAGACTGCACAGTTGTAACCAAACTGTTTTGCGCACCTAATTAGGATGAGCACAAGGTGAAAAGTGTGCAATCTGAGGCCACCATGTGTTCACTGTAATAGGGCATCTTTCAGAAACATAGATAGAAATGTTAAGTCAAATCAAACCACTGCTGAATCAGTGACAGGTGACCCTGACCCACATCAGACAAAATTGTAATGTTAATGTAGGAATCAATTCCCATGCACACGTGGTTTTCTGTCCACATTGAGGCATTTTATTGAGGTATAAACTTTGCAGAAGATGAGGTAACAATTTGCATAGGACTTACGCAAAATAACTTCACACTTCAAATTTACTTGGCATTAACTACTGTACACAGAGGACTGACAATTCCTGCTTGCAAGAGTCTCCTCTATGCACAGCTGTGTTAATGCTAGTGGTAGGACTGTGGAGAAGGCACAGCAGTTGTAGGTAATGAAACCAGTCAGATTGAAAATGCTTTTGTACAACAGTTGCAGCTTCTTTTCATTGGTTTGAGTTAGAAATTACTGAGGCAGACAAGGCTTGCTACAGTTGAAAGTAACCTTGTCCAATGCTGAATGTTCCTGCAGCAGTGCCAGTGGGGTGGGTGCGTGTGGGGTTTTTTTGTGCGTGTGTTTGGCCTTTTTTGAAGAGAGCTTTATTGGAATAAAAATCCCCTGGTTGTCAAAGTAGTTCAAATTTGGCACTTGAGTTTTGTCAGACTTCCTATGGCTAAAACATGGAAGTCTGGGTAAAGATACATTCTTGTGTTTTCAAACGTTTCTCTTAAATACTTACATAAATTCATGTTCTACTTCCTCAATTTCAGATTTTAAGAAACTCTATACACGTATCTTTGGCGTAGCTCCCCTGAAGCTTACCAAATAATTTCACTTTAGTCATGAAGCATATACATGAGGTTCCCTATGGGAAGTTCAGTTACTATTTGATATGTAGAACATTCTTTCTTGGTGAATGTTAATATTCTAAGACCCAGCAGTAATTCCTGCAGACAGTAAGAACTGTGATATCATTAGAACTATACTATAAAATGTACACAAGCATATGTAGAAAATTAACCAGAGAAACGTCAGTTGCCCTCTTGAAAGTCCTTTTTCTAAACCAATTCAGAAAGATTATCAAAATACAAAACCAGCTTTAAAAAACAGCCTGAGGTAAGAGTTATATGCAAATAGCAATCTTTTTCTTAAAAAAATAGCTGTATTGAAATTCTAGGTACTTAGAAAGTTACTTACTTACAGTCAATAAAAACTTTTACTAACAATTGTAAAGAGCACTTTAACTATACTACAAAAGTATATAAACATTGTACACGGATCCAAAGTAAAAAAAGTACAATGCTGTACTTCCATTTCATTTAAAAATATATAGTTAGGACAATTCAACCTTTTACCATACAGTTAACTGGCTTTGGATTAGCTGGTGCTGTTGACCATGGAACAGTCAGCTAATTCTGCGTGCTGCTGGCTTTCAGCTTTGCTAGGACATGGTGCTTTACCGTGCCCGTTTGCCTGAGTACGTCGTTGGCTGTAAAACAAAATGTAGGCTTGAGCCTTGCATACTTCTTCCATAGTGCACCTGTTGAGTTTCGAATCGTTGCAGTGTACCCAAAATCCTGCAGTGAAGAAATACACCAAAAAGTCATCAGGACACTGGTTTGAAGTCACTGCATTTTATTTAATCATGAATTTGTGTTCAGTCCTGTTTAATGAGTTGTGTACCAAAAGTACACTGTGTCAGTTGATCTAGTATATTTGCCTCTATGTTTTAAGAGCCCAGCTTAGCTTCCTCAGATTTACAAGAGAGTTTATAGCTGGAACACATTTTAACAAGCCAACACAAAAATTGAACTGTTTTGGTCTACTGAACTGCAGTTCTCATTCCAGGCACTTCAGCTACAAGTGGTTCCCTTTTGCTCTTGAGATGAGACAGTAAGCTTAGCAGTTGAGAATTAGGAACATTCCTTCTCCCACACTCATTTCACAGCTGGTTCCTACCTCCTTCTGAATTGTAGCAGTAGGCAGTGTAGTGCCCGGAGCCAAATCCTTTCCCGTGATGCATTACCACAGCAGACAAGTCATAGATAAAGCAGTCGGGCAGGAGGGACTTAAGGGATTCTCTGCAGCAGTAGGGCTTCATGTTCAGCATTTGATCAAAATTAACATGTATGCCAATCTTCTCACGATGATTGCGTCCTGACCACCTGTGAAGTTCAGTCAAATGGAAACTTACCTTTTCCTTAAAGAACACAGCATCCCAAATTATGCTGTAACAGAACAAGTGGCATCTTCACTGTTGTCTTTGTGCGTTTAATCAGTGCTAATTTGCATGTGCTTTCCCTAGGCCTCTCCTTTATCTCTAGGCCTTTTAAAATGTGTCTATTGTATCTACTGTTCTCATCTTCTGAAACATATGTCTTAAGGTCTTGGTGATGGTGAGTGGGATATACTTCCCATGTACCATATCTCACTGGTATTTCTCATTTGTTCTGTCTCATTTTCAGTTTGCTTTGTATTCAGGGCAGACTCTGTACTACTGTGTGAACTAAAGAGTTCACAAAGATACAGTCTGCACTTCCTTACTCTCAGGCTAACGCATTAATGTATTTGGTTATATGAAAGTTATATGAGACTTCCACTGAATACAGTCTCGGTTTGTACATTAGTGAATATGAGCATTTACGTTACCTGAAGATAACTGAGTTCACAGCAAGGTTAGTAGGTTCTGACTAAAAAGAAGGATGAAGTAATTTTGGTATTAAAGTAACACAGTTGTAATCTAAAAAGTCCGTTTTCTACTTACAGTGTATCTTACTGAAGATTAAATTAAACAAGAAAAACAAGTTTCTAATAACTGTTTCTCATCATACTAGTAAAGGGAACTGAAACTGATGCTGAAAAACATAAACCCTGAACAAGGGAAGAGCAGGACTACATTGGTCAGTTTGCAGCACTGTTTGTTGTGATACTACTTACCTAAACCGTTTAAGGTGTAATCTGAGAACCCGAGGTAGTCGACACACCATAAGCTGCTTCTGAGCTTCTGTGAGTATAACTGGTTTAGAAGAAAACTTTCTTCGTTTTTCTGAGACCAAACACACAGATACACAATACAAATCTTGATAACAGCCTTGTATTTCAACCTGAGGTTTATCCACCAAATTTGCATGGATCTAAATAGCTATGGTATGTGCCTCCTTAAGAAAGATACACTCAGAGCCATTTTGCAAGGATTATTTTATGATACAAGTATAAAATACTTGTGGTCACTTAGGTTAGTCACCTTAATGTTCTTTGACTGGGAGTATCAGAATCCCCATTAGTGTGTGATCAGACTTTATCTAAGAGAAGCATCACACTTCAAAACATCCTTTGATAATTCCATCTTCTAGGTGATGAGTAATAGCTGCCAAGTGACCGGAGAAGTTTGTTTGCAACATACTTTTAAGACTTTCAGTATTTTCCTTCTGTAATAATTGTCACTTTACTTTGTATTTTACACATAGAATGTATGCATGAGTACATACTGCCTTTACTCACTGTTGCACTGATCACATGCATATATCTTTCCTTCCAAAGCTTCTGTTTCTGTAAACTTGGCCAGCATTTCTGTCAGCAGACACGGGTACTGAGATGACATCTCCTTGCCGTTGCAGTGATACCTCTCAGGAAACTCGAGGGACAGGTCCCAGAAAGGTTCTATGGTATTTGATTTATTGTCACAGGTAAGGCATGTAACCTGTAAAATGATATGTCACCAGTTGCTCACTCAAAAACGTGCTAAAAAGAAGTATTTTTCCCTAGAGGTAACTGATGCAACAAAAGAAAAAACAGTAATTTAACAAAAGAAATGATACACCTAATTTCTTTTCTCTGAAGATCATGTCCAATAGTGTTATCACAAACAGGTAAGTGTTCTTATATTTGACTGAGAAACAAAAGCAGAGTCAAAATGGTCTGTCCAAGAGAAAGCAGCTGGTGGAGTCTTGCGAGTCTTTTTTCCAAAAAGAAACACTCCAAAAGGAACATTTACATGAGAAACTCTAGTTTAGATTAACTAATAATAATAATAATAATAACAAATAATTAAACAAAGAAACCCAAACAAAAGCAAACAAAAAGAAACAGCTGGGGATTTTAAAGTCATATCCTTCTTACTTTGTAAGTCTTCCAGGGAAGCCTGGATTAGGAAGCACACTTCTTCAAATTAAAATTAACAGGTAAAAATAATTTATTTCTTCTTTCAGTAAGTGGATCCATCGTCACACTAGGGAAAGGACAAGCAGTAAGACAACATAAATAAAATGTCAAGAAGTGAAGTGAGTTAACCTGGAAAATGCAGGCAATAAAGTGGGGGACAATTAACTTATAACATTCAACAGTCAGGAAAATAGAAGAGCTGCTGCTTTTAACTAAAGCTGTAACTACAACATATTAGGTGTTGATTTGCAGTGCTGTCTTTGAAAAGCCAGCTCCAGCTGCCTCTAGAAGAGCATCCCACCATTTAAGTCTTCCTCCAAAGGGCCTTCACCCTTTCACGATTCATGCAGATGAGTAACTTCAGCTAACAGCTGAACTTGTGTGGTTGTGAATCTCCATTTAGACTGCAACAACCAGAGTTCATAAAGGCTATAAAGAATTACCAGTAAATAACAAGCTTGTGTGTTTGAGGCTAAAAAAACATTCACCTTGGTATGTGCAATACAACAAAGTACAACACAAACCTGAAGAGCAATTACATGAATTTTCTACTGTTAATGTATTTATTTGGCTTGTAAGCTGCAGTTGACCACTAACTCAAGCAGATCTAATGTCACTGCTCTAGAAAAGACACATTCCTAAAGTAAGCTGAAATTTATTAAGGCTCAGATAGGAATCTTTGACAGAACTTCCATAAGCATCCAGCATGCTGCCGCCCTCTTCCCCAACAATTAAACCTTCCCACCAAAGGACTAAAGGAACACATACACCTGATATTTGCTAATCCACAGGCTTAGTAATAAAGGAAGGGAAATCCACAAGGCATCAAAATACTGTTATTTCACAGGCATGCCTTCCTCTTGCTGTTCACCATAAATTCAGTGTATTCTCTTCAGTTAGGTTAGTTAGCTTACACAACTGTGACAACACACTCAGTTTTGTTCTAGAGCTCCTTCATTTTCCTCTGAAGGTTACCCTGCTTTGTCTGTTACATTTGTCATGATTATTTACATAGGGACAGATCTGTCACCTTGTGATGCCTTTCTCCTTCTTGTGAGTCATTATTTAATGCATTCATTATTTACAGCAGCTAATACATGAGCTATACATTAGCTACTTAATGTGCAGGTGTATGTTTGTGTACCAGTGCATGTGTTTAGCAGTGGAGTTAGGAAAGCTGGTAGCTGCTTTAAGTTCTTAGAAGAAAACGCCACTGCCCTGTTCTTAGAAAACAAAATTCTAACTTACATGGCAGAAAAGAGGAGAATCTTCTGTTTTAATTTACACCGACAGGAGCTTCCTTTGTAAGTGCTAACATCTGGCAGTATTTCAAAGCCACAAACTATTAGTAACTCAGGGCTGGAATCTGAACTTGGAGACAAAATGGTATGTTCGGCCACAGTTCAAGCTAACTCCAGCATAAACACAGAAATGACTAATAGATTTCTGCTGTACAAATGGGTGATTCTGTAAAGCCTGATGTTTACTTAATTGAAGAGTTACTTAGGAATCTGCTGCATGTGAATGCACACTGAAGATTAACAGGCTCAGAATGAAGTACATACATGAACTCAGTACAGATAATTTTAACAAGTTCTTAGGTTTTAAATTTGGTGTGTGATTGTTAATAATCTAAGTTATTTTAAGATGCTCTCTCCCAACTGGTTACTAAGTACTATCCCAAAGAAAAACAGAAAATCAATCCAGCTTCTAAGTTTTGCCTTTCAATAAAACAAAATAGATAAACTGATGCTTCTCATCTCATCATGCAACTGTGAGCAAAGCTGATTTATATTAACAAAATCCTGTTCTGATACAGAGTTGCACTTACTTCCTCAAATCAAAGACAGCTCTCTTTATGACACTGCAGTGAAGTTACACTCTTAAAAGTCCTCAGATCTGTGTACTTGCCAACAGCCAAGTAACCTGATGTATTTGGATAAGGATACACCCAACCGTATCAGCCCTCTGCACAAAGTGCTCCTGTACACACTCACACTCCACAGTAAATGAGGGTTGGAACAAAGATTGGAAGTATTTTTCTTAGCCAGGCCTGAGCTTACAAACTGGATTACTCAACAAGTGGAAGGATCCCTACCCTTCTCTGGAATTCATCTGCACTGGCCTGTCCATCAGGATGGGTTTACAATACTGCCATCACTTCTCTCTCTGTCCTAAATGAGACGAATTCCTTTATCCTGCAGTCCACTACCATTCACACTGTGCAACCGAGATTTTCTTTTTTCATGAACAGTACTGCAATGGTGTCAACAGCTCAGAAATTGGTTGAACGAGATGCAGGATTTTAATGAAAAACAAAACAAAAAACACCAAACATGAATGTAGAGGACTGGCAAAAACTTTCTGCATCTGTCCAATGTAACTTCTTATGGTGTGAGTATGCACAACAGTAGCAGGGAAGCGAGTTTGCTCTAGCAATCTGTTAGTGACATGTATCTTCTTGTGCCTATATTTTACAAATTCAGAGTTTGATTTCACCTTGTCATTGTATTCCACAACTGCTATTTTAAAAAAGCCTTAATGCTGTAATTTCTACCAAAGCTAAATGAGAAGTTTACATTAGAGCAAAGTTAAGTAAATTACTGGTTTTAGCCAGTCTGAAATCTCTACCGTATGTTCTGCCCTGAACACCCTATCATGCCTTCAAACACGGGTACTATATACAATTGTTTGGTTAAAGCTCACTATTCAATCATGGGCCAAAGGCCAAACTGAAAAGAGCTGGATCAGATTGCTTGATTCAAGCTAAGCATGGAGGCCACTCAGACAAGCATCACTGCGCCCACAATAATTTGATGGACAGCCACTGCCCCAGATGGCATTCAGCTTAAATGCAGCCAAAGAAAATAGTTAACATATTGCTGCAGAAGAAGCCAGCTCCATTACTAACTGTTCTGCCTGTGTTTCCTGCACTTGCATGGAAGAAAAACAACTGTTACCACCTCTGCTCTAATTCCTGTTTGTTTCTCAAGAACAGCGAGGTGGTCAATCCTACTGTTGTGCTTTCACTACTGGTTAAGTTTTCACTATGACACATACATACATAGAGTAGCAATTTATCCACAGCAAAGTAATCAAGCAGAAGAGGATTTCTAGGATACTGCTATAACATGGAATTCCTCATGACAGTCCATACTGTATTTCTTCAGTTATTAAAAAAATACATTTTCTAGTGATGAGCATACAGCAACATCAAATGATCTCTATCATAAGCATAACCACAGTGAACCATAGTCTGTGACTCAATGGCCTCCTATAGATTAACTTAAAATGTCACCTTATTTTAGTTGGAAAGCAACTTGACAACCATTTCGTGCTTCAGTCCACACATAAAGCCAGAGATTAATATTGGAATATAGCAATCAGTATACAGGTTGTGGATTGGTTTAAGTGCAAATCGTCCTATTTCCTACCCAAAGTTCTCATAGTTTTTAATAGTCTACCCAGTGGGAGACTTAATACCCAGTGCTGCACAAGTCACCCTCAGCATCCTCCCCCACACCGTAACTTACAGCATACAACCCGCAACTGAAGGGCTTTATATAACCCAAAGATTGCACATTTCCTCTTCTCTCTGTCCTGAAATACATCAGCTGAGCAAGTAAATAGAGAAAACTTTCAACAGTTTGCATACTACTTACACTGGTTAGAACTTACTTTACTCTCTGGTCTTGGCATATTCGTTTCTCTGAGCACTGCACACTGCTATTCTGCTGTGCAGAGTGAAACCAGGAGGAGGCATTTTGCACTGATACCATCTTAAACATGATCAGGAAGCAAACAAACCGTTCGTGTTTTTCTTTGGGTTTTTTTTTTCATTATGCCCAGTGATATCAAAAGCTAGTTCTTACCTGGCATTGCTATAATAAATGGTGATTTATTAGCAAAAAAATCTCACAGCCAAAGACGGAGGGGGAAATGGTAACTAATCACGACTTTGCTGTAGAGGAAACTGGCTAAATCAGCAAAGCCACTGCTCTTCACTTTCACTGCTATGTTCTGTGTTGCTGTAACAGAAACCTAGAAAAAGAGCTCTGCCTAAGGCACCACCTTCAAAAGCAGTGGAATCCTCACAAAGCCTTTAAAAAAACATCCCAAACAGTTTCTAAAGGGTTCCTTCACCACTCCATAAAGATGTTTAAACATCATTGCCTAGGTATTTCTTTGATCATTTACATTAAATTTTAATTTACTCAACAGCACTCTATGTAAAGAAATAAGCAAGTACTTGCACTTTGCAATATTCAACATTAACTCTTTCCCTTTAATTAGGTACATGAGCAGCTTTCACATGAATCCAGACAAACTTTATTTTTTCCACCTCCCTTCTGGGGTCTTTTCTAGCCACAGAATATACCAACTGCCTTTCTTCTGCTAGCCTTAAATTAGAAGCTATCCATGACTAAACCATAAGACAGAGGGAGCTGGCTGATGATGTTACAAGGCTGTTCATCTTTGAAAGGTCCTGGCAATGTCATGGCAATCAGGGGAGGACAGGAAGAAAGCAAGTGACACTTGTGTCTTCAAAGAGATGGATCTGGAGAGTTACAAGTCAATCAGCATCACCTTGATCTGTGAAAAGGCTGATGGAGCAAAACTTGGAAACCATTTCCATAGGTATTAAAAATAAGATGATGACTTGGAGCAGCCACCATGGGTTTACAATGGGAAAATTACTCTTGACCAACCTTATAGGCTTCTTCCTACAATGAGATGACTGGTACACATAACCAGTGAATGAATGGAAAACAATGGATGTTTATCTTCACATTCAGTGAGGCTTTCCGCACTGTATTGCATAACATCCTCACAGAAAAAATGAAGTGCAGACTAGATAAATTGACAGCCAGGAGGACTGAAAACTAAGTAACCTGACAGGTTCAATGGGCTGTGGTCAGCAGCATGAAATGCCCAGCAACTAGTGGTGTAGCCCAGGGGTCAATGGAGCCAATTATTTGAAAACTCTCAACAAGATTGCAGCTGACACGAACCTAGGCAGTGTCTGATTCACCAGTGCCTCTCGCTGCCACCCAAGGGAGCAGGACAACCTGGGAAATGGGCCACCAGGAACCTCATGCAGTTCAACAAAGAAAAGCTCCACATCCTGCGCCTGGGCAGGAATAACCCCGGGCACCAGGACAGGCTGGGAAAGGCCTGGGGAACAACCTCACCATGAGCCAGCAACACTGCATTGGGCAGAGCACCCCAGCAGATAGAGGGAGGCGAGCCTTTCCCTCTCCTCGAGGCTGGTGAGACACAGCTGAAGTGCTGGGTCCAGTGTTGCATTTCCCATTACAAGATACAGACTTACTGGAGTGAGTCAGAGGGCCAGGAAGATGGTGAAAGGGCCTGGAGCATCTGACCTGTGAGGAGAGCCTGAGCAAAGGGGTAGTGTTCAGCCTGGACAGGGCAAGTTCAGGGTAGATATTAACCTTGTATTTATACACCTGATGGGAGCAGCAAAGAAGGCTGAGCCAGGTACCCAGTGTCAGGACAAGAGGAAACTGGCACAAACTGAAACACAGGAGGTTCCATTCAGGCAGAAGAAGAAACTGGTTTTACTGCGAGGATGGTCTAGCAGTGACACAGGCTGTCAGCAGAGGTTGTGGTGTCCCCACCCTTTGTGCTATTGGAGACCTGACTGGCTGTTCTGGCTGCCCCTGTCTTAAGCAGAGTTGGACAAGATGGTATCTTGAGGTCCTTTCCAACCTCAAGAAATCCTTGTGTGCATGCGTGTATGTGCATGTGTACAAGTGTAGGTGAACCTAACTGTCAGGAAGTCATCATTAAAATGACAAATGAAAGCCAAGCAGCTGAGGAAAGACAAACAGTCTGGTATCAAAATTTTTCTAAAGTAGTGATTTGCTCTTCAGCAACTATTTTAACAACTTATTTTGTTATTATAAGGTTCATTAAACCTTTACATCTCTTAACACACAAAATTAAGAATACTAAGAAATTCAATAATATCAGTTATTATTTTAGCATTATTTAAGAGTAAGTAAAACTATTCAGAATCATCCTGTCTGGCTTACAGAAAAGTAGTTTATTCCTGCTGTATGTCTTGGCAAGAGGCATATCTTGATCTTTAGGAAGTTTTTAAGGTTTTACCAACACATTGGTAGAAATTTTTACGAAGGCAGTGTCCAAAAAGCATGAGATAAATGAAACACTCACTGTCTCTTTTCTGTAGTAATTACCACTTCCTAGTTCTAGAAAGCTTCATTCTATATGGGTTGAACTGGGGGACAGTTACATTGGGCAGTTCTTCAGGGACATATGCTATGCTCTGATGCTACAAGTGTCTCCAAATCAGCCATATCAGGAATACATTTCTATTCTTTCACCATTTTTTGACATCTTGACTCTTTGTGAATACTAAAATCTTCAAAAATACCATCTAAAATGGCCCTCTTCCAAGCTGCCAAAACCTGCATAGTCAATGTTTTCCAAAGGGTAAACTAGTTAAAAAGCTGGAATTCAAGAGGTAAAAGCCAAAATTCAAGAGGCAAAAGCTGTGTCTACACTTCTTTTTTTTGTCTACAAGATTTTACCAGCATTCAGTATCTGCAAACTTCCTAGATCTGCTAGGCTAGCTTCCAACATCAGCGAGATTGTCTAGACCACTTTTCACAAATACTTCATGCTAGTTTCCCTGTCTTATTCGCTTCTCCTCTCCCACCCCCACCTACACGCCATCCAGACATAAATTCTCATACTGGTTTAACTACACATGCCAGAGTTTGATGCTAGTATGATTTCTGTAGACATCAGGAACCCAGTTTTCCCAAAGCAGTGCTGGAAACATACATTTACTTTGGAAGCTAAAATCTGCTATTCCAATTTCTGCATTTTTAAAAATGTACTTGCCCAATTCCTTGCTTAATGTGGACAAAGTTTGAAATAAATACTTAAAAAAGTGTTGTATACTGTGCTACTTAGCTGGGACCATTTAAAAATCACAAGCCAAAAACTTCTAGGGAGAAATGGTAGCTAACCTACTGGAGCTCTTGAAGTGTACTTCAAAGACCTGTTGTGGATCAGTATGGGTCAGTTTACCACTGGCACATAACTTCAGTGCAGTGTTTTGTCCTTTCCCATTGAAGGACTGAGGACAGATGACAATGGATACCTTCCACAAGAGTACAGGTACTGAAAGATTGAAAATAACTGGGATTTTAACAGACATATTTGCACCTTCTTACAATTCCAGAGGGCTTGAGAGGAACAAGGTTAACAGGATAGGGACTCCTTTGCTCAGGAAGTGCTATAGCACAACTTTCTTCAGGCAGCCACTGAAGGAAAATGACAATGTGAAAAGGAAGTAATAGAAGGGAAGGAGTTTGTAGCTACATATCCTCTTCTTTACCTGCCTTAGATGAGCATTTAAGTTTCACAGTTTGTACTGCACAGTAAAAAGCTGTAATCATATAAATGATATTGGAGTACATAAATAATAATGAAATTTTTAGAAGAGGCAATCCACTCATTATATTCCTGTAGTGACTCATTACCTAGTCTGGTATTCCATAAAATAGTAAAAGATTTCAAGTGGTAGGTGAGGAAGGCTTACTTTAAATTAGCTGAGAACATAACAAAACAAAACCAACACATATAAAATAAACTGTTTTGATATCACCTAGCTATCTAAAAGTAATCTGCATAAGATTCTCACACACCCAATTTTCACCTTAATTTTATATCCTAAATTCAGTTAATGCTGAAACAGCAGACATTTAAAAAAGTAACAAACTGATGGCAACTTCAGGATTATGACTTCCCTTCAAGTTAAATGCATAGCTAGAAACAAGCTAAATGTTTGATTGTACATGTGAAAGTAATGTGAAACCTAGGTAAACATACAGCTTATCTGCACTGTAAGTGATCCTCTGTGTGTACTCTACCAAGAGCAGTTAATAGTATTCCTGAGGTTTGAAGGTCAAGAGGATTGACTTCACTGCACTTGTATCTTACTGAATCAAATATCTACAACTGGTATTTTCAGTACAAAGGCACAGTATCATAACTTTTTTAGTGATTCCAAAACAAAAGGCAACTGCTCACAGAAGCAATGTTCTCCATTGCCGTTCTTCACTGAATTAAAATGTGGCTTATTGAACACTCCAGCCTAATATCCATCCTGTTTTAATAAATGTTTTAAATAAATAGATCCAACTATCTTCTACAGAGAAACTCTAATACTGTTACAGCTTGTAGGTAGATAAATTAAGCCTACAAAGGAAAAGTGTACATTCATTTATTTTAAGAGCCAACATTGTCAAAGCCGTGATGTCACAGCAAGAAGTCTTTCATATTTTTCTTCAGTCCTGCATGGACGTTTTCTTGCTTTTTTAAATTTCATTATCTCAGTTTGTGCCAGTTGTGACAAACACCTAGTGAAATCATGACGCAGGGGTCTTATGGAGGACATTAATTGCCTAATACAGTTTTTAAAGCTCATCCTTTCACGTGCGAATACCAGGCACTGTAATCATTAAGATAACCTGAATATATTTTAACAAGGAGGAAATCTACATCTTCAGGGGTTACCATTTGTTTTTATTACTTGTCATGTTCAAAAGTGCTAGTGAAGTCTAAACTGAAACAAAAGTGGCAAAAGACATAGGGAACATTAGGAGGTACTGCTGGGACACTGTCTTTGGGAACTGCCTAATGAGCCAGGGAGAAATTATTACAGACAACCTCAATGATCTTTCCCTTGCTCCTCTCACTTGAGACATTCTGAAGTTCATTAAGGCTGTATTTTGCACACAGACAGTGACCAGCTGCAGTAGAAGAGTTGAGTGTGGTAGTCACAGAAATCACAGGACAGCTCAAAACTGTTTAATTCCCTTTCAGTCTTACTTGATGACACTTGAGTGAATTCTCACTACTCCCCTCCCTAGTTTCAGGAAGGTGGGAAGGTTTCTAGTCACAAGCCTCTTTGCATAACAAAGCTAAAAACATGTGAAAGAAGTGGTACTACTGAAATAATGCTTGTGTCTTCAAAGCCTTGAAAATTCTTCCAAAAAAATAAATCCTGCAAGGCTTGAAATGCAACCAAAGTTTGTCAGTATATTTAAGCAATTATTTTGTTTTACTAACAAAGTTACTCTTTTGGAGAGGAATGTAATGTTCAAACAGAAAGCTTTAGTAATATACTAGACACTGCTATCAGATCAACCCTGATACAAGATATGTTAACTACCCTGAGGAAAAGAAGCATGCCAACAGAAATGCTCTTCCACTGGCCCAAATGTAAGTTAGAAGATGATCTGATTTTAGCAGCAGATACAACAGTTTTAACTAGTTACACAAAAGCCAGCATGACCTAAAGTTTACAGATATCTTGGCAATAAACAATCTTACCTTAGTCAAAAAATACCTGGATTTCTACCCTCACATACTAAAACATGAAACTATCAAATAGTCAGAACAATGGGAACATCCACCTTTTTGTTTATTTGTGTTAAACCTCTTCTTTACACAAGGTATCCATTGAATGCTTCTGCACTCCCTATGTAACATGTGCATGCACACTGAAGATAACTCCATGAGGGCAAGACTTTCTCAACCTCTGTTTCTGCTGCACTGCAATTAGTTTTTAGATTAATTCAACAGAAAGCAGCATTTGTTTCCTCAGACATTTGTACATGCAAGCTGGGACATGCATAACTGTAAGTGGACACACCAAAGTACTTAACAGGAAGCCAAGAAGAAAAGAAAAACAAAAAAAAGAAGAGTAGCTGGGCAGTAAAATGGAAAGCAACCATTGCCTCCCCCTCACAGATTTGGTTCCTGTGTCGACAGAGCCTTCTGAATCTTTATGTTGTAACAGAAAGAAGTATTAGTTTTCCCATCATGACATGCAATTACTCTGTAATGAGTCTCAAATTCATGAAGTAATACCCTGCTTGGCACCCATTACCTAATCTGTTTCCACTTAATCAAGATTAGTAGTTTTCTTAACATCTTTTATCTAGTATTACTAGAGTGATAAACTAGATACTTAAAACTGTAACTTCTTCATTCCTAGCAGTGAGTTGGTGTTTAATAGCAAAACCTGGTATTTCTCAGTAGTTGCAAAAGTGTGCTTTAAAATAGCAAATTTAACACTTTTATGTTTATCAGGTGGTTTTTCTACTTAAGCTGTAGGAGTACCCAGATAAACTTTCTACTGAAATCGCGCATATTATATCCTCACCCTTCCTTGTACTTACAAATGTATTAACCTTAGAAGTATGCCCATTGCTGACCAGTGTAAATCTGTAACTGCAAATCATTACACACCTTAAAAGATTAAATAACTCAAAAACCATACCTGACTTAACAGCTGTCCATGAAAAACGTTGTTAACCACATTCAAAACCTGTTTTATAAGTTTTCTTTGAGAAGCAGGGATGAGAGCTGGGTATCTTGTCCCCGTAGTCTCCAGTTCCTGCTGCACTTTATCCAGAAGTTCACAAAGAAATTCCTGAGCATCTTGTTGAGCATATCCTCTGAAGGCTGGAATTAGTCTCCACACAGAATGAAGCATGGCAAAAGGAGACACCAGTGCCCACTTGCCAGACCACATAACTTGGAACAGAGTATGCAGCTCATGACAGAGAGAAATATGCTTTGAACTGGGCTCCCTGCGCTGAATAAGTTCCATATTTCTAGTTTTTGATGCTCCTCCACTTAATCCAGAGGATAAACTAGGCCTCCTCACAGAAGATGATCCCTTTATTTTCTCTTGGTTCTCATTCACATGTAATGCAGAGGCAGCTATTGACAGGCGTTTAGCTGAAGATCTGGTTTTGCCATTGGTTGCTGTTGCCAGCAGTTCCTGAGTTTGGTTGAGATCAAGCTTTAAAAAGCATTCTCGAAAAATAAGTAAGTGACTTAATACCTGCAGGATAGAATTCATATAGCAAGTATTGCCCAGGTTTCTCAGTCCTGTTACCCCTGGAGTCACTGTGGGCCTTCGTTTTATTGGAGAGTCACTTGTTTTATTCAATCTTACTTCATCTGAGGTATAGGTTTCTTTCAACTCTGATGCAGATTTTGCTTTCTGTGATGTTTTTCGCAGACAGGGCGCTGATTTTGAGGACATTCTAATCTGATTTTGTAAACGACTGCTCTTTCTTGGAGGCATCTTTTCCATCTCTGCTTTCAACTCACGCTTCCGTTCTTGTCTTCTCTTCCTAGCTTTCTCCCTTCTTTCCTCTTCTTCTTCCAGATGCCTTTCTTCTTCCAAAATTTTTTTTCCAGTAGGTGTCACCTCAAGCCAGGATCTGAATACTTTCCCCAGGAGTGCACGCCGTCGGTGCCAAAGAGCTGTGAACATGCGATCTTCATTACGAAGTGAGGCTTGGGCACCACCATGTGAAAGGTAAGAATCATCACTTGTACCCATAGAACGCAAAGTCCTCCCACTTCGAGTAGTGCACTCGTAGTTCTGACTCTTGATTGCATTTAATGTACTTCGCAACAGTTTTAAATCACCGGTTGCATTATCATTAAGAACATAATCATCGCAGAGATAACAGAAAACGTACAGCTCATTGACTTCCAATGCTACCGGGTGACTGCTCTCCTGAAAGTGCTTTAGTGCATGTTCTTCAATGTATCTTCCACACGCCACATGTGAGCAGCCGAGGCACGCCCAGATAGATTCGGTAGTATTGCAGTCCACACAATGCCATTTCTGAGGATTGAGAATGGAGTGATCTTGGGCCAGTCGCAGACGTCCTATGTGCTTACACTTATCCATTGTTAAAACTGAAATTGCAGAGATACACTGGCAGAACACGTCATCCAAATTATTTCTTGTCTACAGCATTTCAATCTGCAACTAAAATATATATATATAAATTGCAGTTCATAAATACACAACTGTATCACTTTTACATTGTCGGTATATCAAACTTAGACCTAAGGTTAAAATCATAACTGCCATCCAACTGAGTCCCACCAAATACATCAAGGCAGCCAGTTCCATATAGCCACAACCAACATCATCAACAGCATGTCAACATTCACACTAATCGGTCTTCATACCACTGCTTATATTCCCAGCAACACTGGCTTGAGACTGAGCATACTCGCTACATTTTAGATTAGGCCTGCTTTTTCAAAGGAGCACTGATTCACTTAAGACACTGTTACAGAGTCTGGATACAAACACAGTGAAATCGGGACAGTTGGCCCAGAGAAGCTGTGGATGGCTCAGCTTTGGAAGTGTTAAGCAGATGGGGCTTTGAGCAACCTGGTCTAGTGGAAGGTGTTCCAACCCCCCACTGCAGAGGGGTGTTGGAACTAGATGATCTTTTAACATCCTTTCCAACCCAAACCATTCTATGATTCTAAAATGTTCCTATTAATTCTATTCCTAAGCATACAGGTGCAGAAGTGCAAAGTTCAGTTAAATTTATTATGCTTACACAGTACCAACAGTTCAGATAAATGAGGCTTTATTACAGTGCAAACCCTTAATTAAACCACACCTTTAATTAAATCACTGCACCTTTGTGCTCAGACAAGTCCATTATACCAGTGCTTTCTACAATGACATATCATAGTAAGTGCATTTTAACATGTCATCTTAACACCTCTGAAAGAAAGAGTGACATGGAAAAGCAGAACTTGATTTCCTCATAAGACAGAAATTCCATTAGATATCATACCTCAGTAGCTGCAAACTTTCTAAAAGCCTGCATTTTTAACAGATCTTTCTAATCCATGTCTCAAAAAAATTGTCTAAAAATTTGGCTAGTTCAAGCTTACATCCTTTAATAAGGTTATGTGGTAGCATCTATTTGTTCAAAGCTGCAGTATTTGCCTTTTCCTGTAAGGTACACTTACCTAAAACAGGCAGGCTCTGACTGAAAAAAAAAAAAAATTAAAGAGACAGTGATTCATTCTTTCTTTATGTTTTGCCATCTTTCTACTACCTCTAGTTGAGAGATACTATCTAGAAAAAACGATGTGTCAGGAAGTGATTATGTTCGATGTGGGGTGTTTGCACCCAGGATGTCACTGACTAGAACGGCTAAATAACACACAGCAGCAGTATTGTTATGCACAGGATTTGCCAGATAAAACAATCCATCTGGAGAGTAGCAAGGGTTTGTCAAATATCCATGCGATGCCAAGAGACAAGTTATGCCATTAGAAATGCATGTATACTGTAGACCTGGCCCCAGCTGTACAATATCAAGGTCCAGGAGTCCATGTTTTACAGAGAAGTAAACAATGCTACAAAAATACTGAGTGACTTAGACAACTCTGGAGGGAACCCAAAAAATTCTATTCCTGCTATTAACCTTAAATATGCTAATATTGCTCAAGTTTTACAGTTTAAGAATAGGTTACTCAATTGAGAACAGATGTCAACATTAGAATAAGCATTAGCTTGAGGAAATCCTAATATATAATGACAAAACACCACTAAGGAAGCAAAATGGGTAAAAAGTTGCAGCTGGATAGGAAAGGAGTTCTAATTTTCATCTGGTACTTGGATAAAAGCTGTAGTTAAAAGATTCAACCAATAAAATAGCTTTGTTTGGTTAACTGGCCCACAGCTACTGCCATTTTAAAATGTTACAAGACAGATACCAGCGTAAGAGCTGTAATAACTCTAAGCACATAATCAGCATCCAGCATTGCATGTGTTGCATAGGTCTTATTCTATGATACAGAAAAGGTTGTGCCAGCTGTAGTGAAACTAATAAAATATACACAGTTTTACATGCCTGTATTAATCATTCTCATTCAACTTACTGAAGAGTTGTCTCTAGCCCATGCTCACTGCACTGAAGAATTTCAAGCACCATGACCTCTGGGTACCCATTCAGCAATTCCCAGACCAAGTACCAGCCATAGCGTATTATGGGAGTTGAGATCCCTTGTGTGCTATGGTCAACAGATGACAAAAATAATGGCTTGCTGAACTTTTTCAGCTTGCTAGCATCCGTAACATTCACTCCTCCTGATAGGCAGTCTTTTTATACTTTGCTTTTTATTCTATCTTTATAAATAAGACCACTAGTGCTATCCCATGTCTTCTCTTAGTCTGACAACCTGTTTCCCCCAAAAGAAAGCTCAAAGCTGACCTTTTATAAAACTGAAAAAATTTACATGAATTTCAAGAGGCGAGCTATGTATGTTAATTCCTCCTGGACTATTAAAGTACCTATGTAAAGTGTGCTGCAAGAATTTTTAGAATTTAAGAGACAAGACTCATCTTTCTGGGTTTGGGCTAACAGGAATAGATTCTCTTGCATAACATATTAGTAATAGTCCTTGCCAGCAGGCCATAAAAGAACACTAAAACCTGCCTTCTCACAGGGCTGTCACACACAGCAATGCTGTCAGTCAGAGGGGTCTGTCAGGTTGACCCTTTCTGATTTTGTTAGAGCCACTGTGCAAACTCTGTGCCTTATTTTTCCTTCCTTTTAATATTATATGGTCAGAAAATCTCGCTTTCTCTATTTTAAAGATGTTATCAAGAGTGAAACTACTGACACACCTCAATATAAGCAGATAGCGGACTGAGGACAAAAGCAGTCTGCTGATTTCAGGACGACCACTGTGTAAACCCGGGTTGCACAATCAAGCTCTTCATGCAAAAGCAACACGATTCTACAAAAGCGCAAGATCAGCGTCTTGAAGAGAAAACCCTAGAACCCCAGCTCCCCCACCAGCAACCAACCCAGCATGACATTTTCCCACCTACGTAGATGTGTGGAGAAAGGAGACAGGGTGGAAGGGGGAGGGGGAGGAAACATCTTGGCATGAGAGAAGGCTTTCTTTGAAAAAAACTGTGAGGAAATCAAAATGCAGAGTTTGGTCAAAAAGATACATATCTGAAAAGACTGAGAAAAAGCTAAAAAGTACAAAACTGAGACCAAGAAGACTTCAGCTGAATGTCAAGCAGCACACTGACAGCACGAATATTTTAAGAGGTGGAGCACCAAGACTACAGCAAGGCACAAAATTTAGAAACTTTACCTCTGAACTAAGACTTTGCAAGACAGTATAGCTTGGGGAAATAACAGCAGTGAAATGACAGGCAACGGTGAAAGAGACAAAAAAAAATACTGCATACTCATTTTTATGCCTAGTTGAAAGTAGCAGCTGGAGTAAAATAGTACAAGCAAATACTCCAAAAACGTTAAAATCCCATAAAGAAAGTTATTCAGCGCTAGTTTCTGCATTCTTCTCTTCCAAGGTTCAGTTCTGTGCACACACACAAAGAAACCGTGAATTAGTTGACCAGCACGTCAGAGATCAAGCCCCCCTGTGTTCTCAGCACAGACCTGAGCTGAAGTAGTAAGCAAAATAACAAGTACTAACATACAGAATAGCACTACTTAAAGCATTAAGTTGTCTGGGAAAACAGAGATATACGAAAGTCTTTTCTTGTGCCAAAGTTTCACAAGCTAGAAATAAAGACAAAAGGAATAGGATTTTTTTTTTTCCATTGAACCATATTTCAGCCCTATTGATGTGCTTGTTTCCCTAGCTTCACTAAAGAATGGCTGGCAAAATGTACATTTTGGGATAACTCATGAGCTGGAAAAGTACTCGATGTCAAAACCTAACAACTTAGAAGCCAAGAAAATAGATGGTTTTCTTCCATTTGTGTTCCATGTAAACAAGAAATTAAGATTCACCGTCACAGCTGATAAATTTAAAAACTGTAACTCTAAATATAAACAAAAGGAAATCTTTTCCCCTTAAGTCACTACTTCCGTAATTAATTACTTGGCACGTAAGTGAAAACCCAGTCTATCTCAAGCTTTAGACTAGAAATGCAGTACACAGTTTTACTAATATACATACACACCCACGTGTGTGCTTGTGTGTCCCGTTAATGTTCTGGCTTTTACATCAGCTGACAGTTTACCAACTGATTTTCACTAGGTTCAGAGTACCTATTTAATATCTAAAAAACTCAGATACCGTGGCACTTGAACACCTAAAAGTTTAAGACAAGTATGGTAACCAGAAGGCAGATGTACTGCTTTACTGCTTTCTTAAGCGATATTTTCCTTTAGATTTTTTCCTAAAGAAAACAACCCAACAAAACACTGATGTAGAAACTCCAAGTCCTGCAGGCATAACAGCGAGACTTAAAAATCAAAGCAGCACTTCAAAAGGGAAATAGTAAATTATTTCCGATTTCTAACAAAGCAGCCTCCCAGCCTCCCTTCTCTGGAGCCGTACTGAGCCTTATTTAACTTTTTTCCTCCTTTTTTTTTTATGTCGGCTAAGGAACGTCTATGCAGCATGCTGCCTACAAGTAGCACTTAACAGCAGACACCGGTACGGCACTACACTCAATGTCTCTTACAGCGAATAACCGCGCATTTCCTGCAGTGTAGAATTCAAGGTAAACAAATAGTTCAGACAAAAGGCATGAAAACCACAGCATTTCTTGTTAGTCTGGATTTACACTGGATGGTTCTTCCCATTTCTAAAAACAAGCACCTCTGACCGCTCTGACAGCTCCTTGGACGACGTCTGGCTTCTGTGCCGAGAGCCCTGGCTAGCAAGGACCCTCCAGCCAAGTTGGCCCACGGCTGGATGCAGGACTACAGGCGTGCCCACAACGGTTTCGGTAAGCAGGTCCAGCGTTCCCCACCACCCCGCGACATGGCTTGACTCTTCGCCTCGAGAACAAGGGGCACTTAGGCGGACCGAGCTGATCACCGCCACCCTCTCCTTCCACTCCTCCGCGCGATGTCCCTCACCTCGACGCCCTTCCGACCCCTCCGGGACTGGTGAGGGGCCCGAGCACCGCGCAGGGGCTCCCTACCCGCCACACAGCGAGCGCGACGGGACGCCTCCTCAACCGGAGGTCCCTCACAGGAGCCGCTGGAAAGGGCGCACAGCTCCCCCGCTCCCGTGGCTTCCCCGGCCCCGCGCCGTGTCCGGCTCGCCCTCGCGGCAACAAGCGCCCATTCCTCAGGTGCCCCTGGCGGACACCGCGGCTCCGCTCCCCAGCGGCAGGGTGCTGCCACCACCGGGCACCTGCCCCGCGCGGCTCCCGCCGGCGGCTCCGGGCGCTGGAGCGCTCTCAGAGCCGTCACCCCGCTCCCGCCGGCCGCCCCCGCACGCACCCGTCACCCGGTGCTGCCGCCATCTTGGTTGCCCCGAGCCGCAGCCTCCTCGGAGCGGCCCCTCGGCGACGTCAGCTCCGCGCGGAGGCCGCCACCCCACTGCACACATCCCCCCCCGTCCCGGCGAGGGGTTCCCCGCGCGCACCGCGCCCGCCTCCCCTCAGGCACCACCGCCCGCCCGCGGTGGAGGCCGGGACCTTGGGGACACGGACGGGGCCCGGCCGCTGCGCACCCCTCCACCCTCGGGCACCCCCCGCTGCAGCCCCGGGCCGTGCCGCTGCCCCGCACCCACCTGCCGAGCGCGGAGCGGGAAGTGCGGATCGCCATGTGCCGGCGGCGGGTCTGTCACCAGATTTGTAGTGGCAACCGAAGTCCTTCCCACGTCTCCTCCCACCTCCCCCGCCCGCCGCCGGGCAGAGCGGGCCGGTCCTGCGGGGCCGGGCGCAGGAAGGCGGGCGGGGAGCGGAGGGGCAGCTGTCCCGCCTGCTGGAGCTTAGGCTGGGCGACGTTGGGAGCCGGTTCGCGAAGCACGGCGGGGCTGCTACTGCCCCCGACCTGTACCCGTAGGACACCTGTTTCCTCTGAGGCGCGTCCGTACCCAGCAGAAAAGAAGAGGGGTCTCAGGCGTCCCCTCGGCGGGTTTTGTTACTTTCTTTCCTACATTTCAGTCGTGTTTTGCCCTTGGTGGCATCGCCCTTGTTTGGCCGGGAAATGACCTCTGTTTGCATTTCCCCACGCAGGCTAAGCGCAGCTGGCACCTCTGGTCCCGGCCTCGCCGCAGCCTGGGGTCTGTCTGCCAAGGCGCACGGTCGAACACACCGCAGAGAGGATCTCAGCGGTGAAACTCCTCCGCACCTCTGTGAGCACTTTGTGAGACTTCTCCAAGGCAGCTCACACGAAAACATAAGTTCTTATCAGGCCCTGTCACCCACGTATCGAGTGCTTTTTCAGTCTCGGGTTTCATTACAGAAACTTAAATAGGCAAAAAACTTGTAAACTCACATCCTGCAGATGTCCTGTTTTGTGAATTTGAAGCATCTTCACACTGGCCCTTTTAAAACTCAACTTTCTACAATGCAGACATCTCCTTTTTAGCTGCTTTCCAGTTCTGCTTGTCCTGAATTGAGTTAGCTTAGTCTTGCACACACCCAGAAAGACTGTGTACAGTGCTGCTAGCGATTGCGGAAGGTGGTCATGGGCGGGGGGGGGGGGAAGAGGGCGGGGAGGGGGGTGTGGGTGCTGCTTTTTAGCCACAATAAGGGGTTTGATGCACAGTGTGAGCACTTAGAAACATAGGATAGTTTGGGTTGAAAAGGACCTTAAAGATCATCTGGTTCCAAACCCCCTGTGTTGGGCAGGGACATCTTCCACCAGCTCAAGTTGCTCAAAGCCCCATCCAGCCTGGTCTTGAACACTGCCAGGGATGGGGCAGCCACGGCTTCTCTGGGTAACCTGTGCCAGTGTTTCACCACCCTCATTGCGAAGAACGTCTTCCTCAATTCAGTTCAGACCTCACTCTCATTTTGGATCCATTATGTGTCAGGATGTTTTGATGACGGCATCAAAATCTCCCACATCTGTTTCTGTGTTTCTAATTGTGTCATCACAGAAAATGTGTTTCAGTTTAAAACGTGAAATCTATAGGCCCTGGTTGTCTCAGTTCTGCAGTAGTGCTTTCCAGTTCTTGCTGTTTCTAATGAGACTGCTGAGATGGCGTTAGCAGGATGTGGCCAAAACACAATTCAACAAACACAATTTTGTCGTGGTGCTTTCAGAAGCTCATAAGAGTATATGAATAAAGTAAACTCACCCAGCTTCTCTCCTAATTCCAGTGTGTTTCTAACTTGTAACTAGAAAGAGAGGAATACTGTTGCCTAATCAAAATATTTATAAATACTGTTTATGCACAGTGATTCCATGCATTTGCACATCCTTCTTAGGGGTTTTTAAGACAACTTTTGCAATTTTCAAGTAACTATATTATTTTTTTTCTAAGTTACTGCCTCCATCATTAACAGTAGCCATTTCTTCTTTACTCATGGTTGGCAAACTAACCCTCCCATAGTGATATGTTGCAGGAATTCACTGACAATATTCTCATGCTCAGTATCCAAATCCA
Source organism: Agapornis roseicollis (assembly GCA_002631895.1). Classification (NCBI taxonomy): domain Eukaryota; kingdom Metazoa; phylum Chordata; class Aves; order Psittaciformes; family Psittacidae; genus Agapornis; species Agapornis roseicollis. Next base: position 235,567 of record NDXB01009501.1, read on the forward strand.
GTCCTGTTTGTGTGTCTGTCTGTTGGTTAAGTGGATGTTGGATCTGCTGTCAAGACCAGCCTGACTCTTCATCCCTGCTGTAGCCTCTTCAGTGGCATTTGCGGGCTGCTTTCACCTGAGCCCTTGATAGTCCCTAGAGGGGAAGAGCCCAAGCTCCTGATGCCTCTGCACGCACTAGAGGTCTTGTCCACGTAGTCCAGAGGGGGTGAAATCTAGGTGAGGCTCAGGGTATTACCATTCAGGGCACTGAGATCCCAAATTCTGATTTTCCTAAGCAACCAGGGAAGCCTTTGATCCTGGGCTAGTCACAGGAAGGCTAGGGCCAGCAATGTAAATGGAAAATGGTGGCTTCCAACCATGAATATGCTTAACCCCCCTCCACAGCCTTATCACTCACTCAGACACAGCCTGAAGCTTTTTCACCAATCCCCTTTCTGCCCTAAATGGCCACTTTTAGCGACCATTGCTAAAGTGATGGTGATCCTCAAACACTGTGATCTATTCATGGTATTTTTGTATCTTAGTAGCCTGTCATCTCTGCAAGGCACAGTGCTACCCTTTTCTCATTCACCAAATAGCACCTGTCTTTCAAAACCCTATGATAACAGAGATTTGCCATCTATCTGCCATCTCTGCAGTATCTGATTTAGCACAGAATCAATAACATTCCTTTTTTGAGGGGTGGGAAAGAGGGGGATGGTGTTCCCTGTGTTAAAGAACAACATTTCAGCAGATTTTCACTAAGCAGACTTCATACCTTTATTGGGCTAGGGCAGCCTTCAATATCTGTTCCTGCCACGTTGGATAATCCATTGCAAAGAATTGATTTGGAACTGGGATTTGGTCCTGGCCTAACAGGTAAATCACTGAATATGTGATATTATAGGTTACATATCTGCTGCTTTGACCATATCTATCCTGCTTCATGTGTGCTCTTAGTGTCATCCTGCTTAAATATTTTACCCTTCCTTTAACTTTTCTCACAGTCATGTATTTGTTCTCCTAAATAATTGCCACATTAAAAACATTGAAGGCTGGTTAGTGTATTCCTGAGCCTTAGGGACACATATAAGATCCAGCTCCTTTCTACCATCCAGCCATTACAGCTAGAATGTTTTGTGATTTATTCAGACAGCCAGAAATTGATTTCCCAAATGCGATTTAATTTTAAATTCACTGGGCATTTATGAGGATGGATGCCAGATGCAGAATATGTTGTCAAGAAACAAGCAAATGTAATAAATCCCTGTAAGTAATGTAACCTCATATCTTCCTGTTATGTGTAAGAACATTCTTTGAAGAGGAAAACACCACTTCTGACTCAACGTTAAAACCTTTCCAATATGGCAAGTAGTTTTAATGTATTTTTTAAACGGTCCCCAGCATTATACACACTGTGTGCACTTACTGCATTAACAAAACAGAACAAATATTTACTTAGTCCATTTGATGGATAGAAGCATCATATGCTGTTACTTTGAATGAGGCATCTAAACTTTTACAAATACCTGAAATTGTAAATTTCTGTCAAATATAAACATAATTATGAAAGAGTAATAGGTTTTGATACTAAAGAACAGCAAAGGGGCAGGTTAACCAAACCTTGTGAGTCTATCTGAAAAGAGACTTGGTGTGATGCAGTGTGTTGATGAAGACTGAACACATAGGCATCCTTGTCTCTACTAGCTTTGGGCCTGGTTTTGAGGTCTGAGTGTTCGGAACTGGTGAAAACAAAGAGATAAAGAGAATGCTGTACATAAGCTAAAGCAATTAAAAGTGAGCTTTAAACAATTATGGACCCATGCTTTGCTCTTGCTGATGTCACTTTTTAGCAGCACCCCAGTTAGGAGTAGTGCCCCTGCAGAATATGATGTCACACTGGCAGCCCCACTGCTCGAATGTGAGGTCATGTGTTTCACCAGTCTGGTCTCAAGCTGCCTGCATCCACACTGCTTGCACCAGGAACTTCTCTGGGTTAAAGCTGCTCCTACATGAAATTTCTCCTTCCAGAGAGGCAGCTGGCTTCCCTGAAGTGCAGGGCAGTGTCGGTGATCAGCCAATTTGGTTTTTTGCTTCTATGACAGTACAGACATGTCCCATAAGCAGATGGGGCTGACAGTATGGAGTTAATTGTACATCTGAGGCACAGAAAATAGCTGGAATAAAGGGAGCTATAATAAATCACAAAGTTGCGTATATTGATATGAGCAGCTTGATGGTTTCCCGTTCAGCCTTAGATGATAAATAAAAACCTTTTTTCTTTTTTTTTTTTTCCTGAAACAGTGGGAGTGTTTTAAAACCACGCATAAGGGGGCCATTCTTTGAAGGCTCATCTGAAAGCTTGATGCACATACACACCAGTATTTGCATGCTTTGTGAATGTTTGCATGCTTACCTTCATGAAACANATAAAAACCTTTTTTCTTTTTTTTTTTCCTGAAACAGTGGGAGTGTTTTAAAACCACGCATAAGGGGGACATTCTTTGAAGGCTCATCTGAAAGCTTGATGCACATACACACCAGTATTTGCATGCTTTGTGAATGTTTGCATGCTTACCTTCATGAAACATCTGCACTGGGCATTTTTTGTGTTGCCCTGTTTTTTTAATACAAACAAAATACTTTAGAAACAGATTCAGGGCTCAAAAGATAAATCCTGTGTGTCTGTGTGACCCTGAAAATAACACCATATTTTCTTCCAGCACCCATGAAACTTCTGGGCTTTGGTTCATTTCAAGATGAAGACGTGCATGTTGGTGTCTACATACAAGCTAGGTGTTTTATTTCCCAGCAGAGTTGGGTGCGGGGGCTTGCACCAGTTATATCTGAGATACTTATAGTGTGTGAGACATTCAGACAGGGCTGGACAACTTGGTATACAACTTACAGGACTGTAGTGCCTTCCTGGAGCAGCAGCTGTAGAAAAGATGGGGTAGCCTATGCCCTCCCAAATGGTGCTGGGTGTCAAAACAGCTGATCTTAGATCTCCTTAGGCTGACCCTAAGCAGATAGCTGGTGGCTGATAAAATGAATCAATCTCTGACTCCACTCCTTTGAATACACTGACCAAGAGCTCAATCAATTCTGTCAACAACTAATGCCATTTAAGAAGCTGTGTGATGTCCTACCTGGTCTCAGGCTACCCTTCTGGAAAGGCATCAGTTCCCATATGTCCTGTGCGGATAGCTGCTGGGGGTCTACCTAGTGCATTGGATCCCACCCCTACTCACTTCAGTGAACTTTGACTGAAACACAGAAGACATATTTTGCAAACATGTATTTTTCACAAATGGGATGAAGTCTGGGAGGACTCCTGAGCCTTCAAATGATCTGCAGGTTTAAAAACAAGGCCAAAAAAAAAAAGTGAAGTGTACACAAGACATTATGAATCACAGGGCATTTTTTTCAAGAATTTCCCTACTTGTCTGCATAAGAAAAAAGAAACCAGAAACCACTCATTTTAATGCTGATTTGAGGGAAAATATCACAGTCTAGGTTAATATCATGTTTATTCCACTACTCTTCCTCTTGTTCCTCTTCCCTTCAGTTCTTCACATTGGGTTTGCCAGGCAAATGCAGATAAAAAGATCCCCAAGGCTGAAATGGTTTAACAGTAAGAAAGTTATTTGGGTCCAGGGCTTTAAAGGCCTATTGACAATGTTAAATACACCAGAATGCTTAATAACTTTGGGAGGTTCTGCTTATTATTTCTCATTTCTAAATAGCTTGAAATAGAGATGAAATTTTAACACAGTTGTTTAGGCAGGTGCTATTGATTTTAACTGAAAGTTCTGAGGCTCCAGGGTTCCTTTTCATTATTAGGCATTTGGCTGACTCTCCTTGTGCTGCTGGGGAGCTTCTGAGTCCCAGTTCTAAAAGAAATACTGATACTATAAGTGCTCAGACTGGTCTTCTACCTGCCAGTCTTTCACAGAAACCAACTAAACCTGCATTGCTAATGTCGAGACAGGATTTAATGCAACAAAAAAATGTATCAATCAAATCTTGCTACTGCTCCTATAAGGACAAATTAACAGTGAAAAACATTTTTCATTTTCAGACTAAGAAGTCATCCCCTGTACTCTGAATCCAAATTACCATCGCGAAAACAGACTTGTCAGTATTTTGTTCATCTGCTTAATGAGACATGCTCTACTCCTACACGCAAGGAAGGAACATGATGGCATCTGATTTTGTTATACTTACATCAGATCCAGCTTGGCGTCTAGACACCAGAAGGCAATTTTTTAGTGATGTTGGGGTTAACAAATGGAGGAATGTTGCTCTGAATAACTCCTTAATTCAAGGACAGTTTTGCACTCCTATCAACCAGAAGGAAAGGTAAGTGTACTCCTCTGCAGGCACTTTCATATTCTAGATCCAGTTGCCAGATGAGAGAATGCTCAGAATCTCCTGCATTTGCTCTTTTCCTAAAGCCTGCATTCATTTTCTCTTTCCCTAAGCCCTACACCCCTCTGCCTTTGCTCTGCATGAGCCTGGAAAGCCATGGTCCCCCGTCCTTCTCAGAATACAAAGCACCCGCAGTGCATGACCCCACTCCTTGGCCAAAAGCTGAGTCTTTTTCTTCTGCTCTGAGAGCTTGCTCTGCATGACAGTGCTTGTGTCTTTAACACGTCTTTTGTGCGGCAAGTTCTGCCCCCAGGTTTGCTATGGGTCTCCCATCGATCTCAATGGATGTGGTAAGTACGTCTGCATAGCTCTACTGTAATTGCAAAGAAAGGGGAAATGCTCAGATGTGATAAATATGTCATTCTTTACTCTGGATGCTGCCTATTACAGCTACTGTAGCTCACTGGCTCCTCAGAGGGAAAGATGAGAGCACAGCTTGCTTTGCTCCCAGCTCTTCTCCTGTGCTCCTCCTCCCAAGCCTCCGTGGGACCATCTGTAGCTGCTCACCCAGAGTGTGACTGCCACATACCTCTTTATTCCTCCTTCCTTATCACAAGAGACTAGATCAAAACAGATCCACTGATGGGTTTGGAGTTAAAGGATCTCAGGTCATAGAGTCTGCTTCAGCCAAACTGAAGATCAGCTGCAGCTTATTTCAGCTGCAAGTGCAAGTGTCCATGGACTTTAGCAGGAGCTGTGTCTGTGAATAGGCCCGAACCTGCAAATATTTAAGCTGGCAAAAGCAACTGCCTTTGATTTTCCCCTAACACAATCTGTAATTCGATTGAGGAGGCAGAAGGAAGACGTGCTTATTCCGTTTGGTTTGCTGCTAAGTACTTTTTTGTTAGCTTTGTAGCCATACATTTGATGGCGTGTTATTCCCCTTGAGTTTATTTGGTGCCTGACTTCGTTGCTCTGAGTTCAGACTGTACCCTTTAATAGGTGTTTTATGCTTTAATAACCTTACTAAATAAGCTTTTTGTTACTGAATATCTCAGACTTTGCTGGGTACCTCAACTGAGAATCAGCTCATTGAATTACCTCTGTGACTGGAAAAGATAATACCTGCCAAAAAATTATTTGGATTTTGGGGAATCATTGCTGCCATTGCACCCCATGGTACAATGCCAGTATTTCTGCCTTCAGATGTAAATGACTGTGCAAATCCTGCTTTTCAATGAAACTGTAGTACAATTCGTTGAAGTTTAGCCAAAGAAAGCCTGTGAATGGAAACACTTAAACGATACATTAGGATTTAGTTACAGACTTTGCATTTGTTTTCTCATCCAAATGTAAAACAATTGTGTAGCTGCCCATAGGAGAGAAGATTGTACTTCGGTTTTGTTGGAGCTTCAGTGTTAACGATCAGTGCTCAAGCGTTTTAGATTTCAATCTTAAATTAGCAATTTAAAGACAACAAAGAATGATTTTCATGCTTGTCAGTTCTGATTAATGTAACATTAACCCCTAGAGAACAGTATATTGCTCCAGTACTTCATTTCAAGTCGCAAAAGACAAGTCGCTCTGGGAAACAATGAAAGGCTGCTGTGGGGGAAAGGGGAGAGTTCGCACTTTTTTTTTTTTTGGACCTTTTATTTTTATTTTTTTTTTTAATTTTTATTTTTTTAAAACCTGAGTTGTAAAGATACCACCATCTAATGCTCCTCTCACTCCTTCTTACTGCGGGGCCTGTGGTTGTTATCTCCCAAGGAATGTGACAATGAGCGATATCCTAAATGACACCCTTACCAAGTTAATGCCATCTCCTTGCTTCCTACAGATCCTAGAGCTGATTTTGCCGCTCCCGTGTTGATCCCGAGGAGTCCCAGCTTGCTACCTGCTGATCTGAGCTTTCAAGGGCAAAAACTGCTGGGAGCATGCACAGGAAATTTATATACTTCTCCCCTGCTGAGTAAATTACAGAGAGGAAGCAAAACCAGAATGTGAAAGTGGCACATAAAATAAGGGCAGTTTTGCTGTAAAAGTGGTTGCTTTTTGATAACTGCCTGTAAAACCAGGATTTGCTGTATTTTCCCTGACACTAAAGCAGCAATTTATATGGTTGCTGCTCTTATCCTCAATTTAGAGATGGTAGAGATAAGGAGAGGCCAGGCAATAGTGCATTTGTCATTTGGGGTGGATTAGGGTGTGAATGGGGCCCTTCTGGTTCCCCTGGCCCCTTCCCAGAGTGGGGTCAGGCAGAAATTCTGTCCATGTGAGACAGCAAAAGCTCTGTATTGACACAGGTACTGTTCCCAGGAATGAGCTTTTGGAAACCTGGTGCTATGTGTGCAGTGTGCTCAGTTAACTCTGCAGAAAATACTCCTCATGGATGCTTAAATGAGGGCTTTAAGTCAGGAAAAAGAGGTTGCATTAGAAGAAGAATTAAAAATGAAAAGCACCAGAAAGTTTCAGCTTTCCAAATTGTAGCAATTAGAAATATTTGTGGACAAACTTTGCAAGACTTCCAAATAATTCAGATCTATCCTCTGGTGGTTGACATCTCTCACCCAGCAATCCATCTGTCTGAGAAGCAAAGACCGTAAGAACTCAGCAAGGGCATGGAAAAAAAAGAGTTTCTTCCATCCCAGCTGTTTATATCTACTTGTATGTTTCCAGGGGCCACATTTTGTTTTGCTTCCCTTCTGTTACTGCCTAAACACTGGGAGTAGGGAGCCAACAGCTGCCTCACATGAGTCCATCACACAGCAGTGAAGTCAAAGAAATACCTGCTGAACGATATGCGCTTCTTGTGCTCACTGTATTTCCTTTGACTCCAGTGGGAGTTTGAGGATCTGCAAGAATTACAGGCCTGGTCCTGAAGGATGATTAATGCTTCATATGTCTATTTTCCATGGTATTTGTGTGTTTGAGAACATTCAGAGATTTGGATGGAAGATGGGTGCATGCCCACGTACACGTAAGTGTATATATGTGGAAGCAAGATGGTATGTAATTCATGCGACAAATAATCATGGCTTTTCATTTGTACCAGAATATTTCTATCAGACCATGACATGACCTGGCGTCTAAGTTTCTGCACAAGCTGCTAGCAGATCCCAGGGTGGGGGTGCCAAAAGTAGGGGCTGCAGGTGTCTGTCTGCCAATGCTTCTCATCCAGGCTCCTTCATGGTCACTCATAAGCCCCACAGGGAGATGCATGCTTAGGTGTCCTTGCCTTTCAGATCTCCCTTACAGCTTCAAGATGTTGACATATCAGTATTATGTCCAGATAGTGGGGCTCACAGGTAGATGGATAGGGTAGGTGGGGAACTGCAGCATAGCCCTGCAAGAGCATGAGGGGCAGCTCCATGGCAGAAGATCATGAGGAGGCAGCCATGTAAGTTTATCTCCCACAAAATGTGACAGACTTGACAGCAGCATCCTGCTCCTTTAAGGCATGGCATAAATGTGTAGCAAGAGGAAGTTCCTACAGTGAAGAGACAGCATTTTAAATTGATGATATAGACACAGGGGATAGGAGAGGAAGCATATGGTATTAATTTGTTTTAGTTTTCATGCTTCTTGGGCTGCTTCACCTGCATAGGGCTAAGTACCAGTGATTTCTTCTGGGTGACAGCTGGCTTCCCAAAACTTGAAGTGCTTTTCAGAAAGCCCTTATGTAAAGAAAAAAAAAAAAAAAAAAAAAAAAAAANTGTTCTACAAAATGTATTGATTTCTAAGGAGAGGGGGGAAAAAGAGACGTGGAAAAATAAAAATAATAATAATAAAAAGAAAGAGAAAAATAACAAACATCTGGAAACATAGTAGAAAGAGAATGATGTTTTCTACAGAGGGTGAAAGTTCCCGCCCCAGATGACAGGGAGGGGCTGGAGTGGAGGCTGGACTCCCCCCTGAAAGGAGCTCAGGAGTCAGCCTCCGCTCACCCAAGCCTTGGCTGTGAACCAGAGGGGAGAAGAGGAAGGATGGCCAGAAGGCAGCCCCAGGAGGAGGGAAATGTAGTCCTTGCTCTCACTGTTTTATACATGTGTGAAGCACATCCCTTCCTGTTTGTAACAACTTTCTTTTTTAAATACATGCCTATTGTGATTTTAATATTATTGATGCTGGAGTACTTCACATTTTTGTTTCACTTTTTATAAACTTTTTGAAGGCTTCTCTTTCCTCCACTGTTTGTTGCTCGCAGGGCAAAATGGAAAAAGAAAGCATTGACTTTTGAGCCTAATCTAGGGTTTTGACAGCATCTAGTTACGCTGTGCTGATGACATTTAACACAGTTTACTGTGCCATCACTCAGTGCTGTTGTGGCGAGGTTTCATAAAAGCTGCAATTACAAAACAGATGAGACACTCTGGTTTACGTAGGGGAGGTGGTGGTGTAATTTTTGTGGTTCTACTGCCAAGACAGTCAGGAACCAGGGTTTGTTGCAGACCCTGTTGTGTTCTTTGTAGGCAGTGAGAGGTTCAAGATGTCATTTTAAGAAACACCAGTTGCAAACAAACACCCTTGTGAAAATATTTCACCCAATATGGATAAATCTGCCTTCTTAGTATTACTAGAACTTGAAGCAATTCAAAGAAACGTCATTCTTGTTTGTTTACTTCAAACCCTCAACAACATGGGCTTAATGAGGTTCACAGCTTGTTGTCTTCAGCTGTTTGGGGTTTTTGATGCTTCATCATGTGAGTGAGTCTTTTATGCAATGCAGGTGGGAAAATACTGACATAAAATGGGAGGACAAGATTGTGAAACAACTGGTGGTGGCAAAGGGCATTTGGCAGGCACGACTTTCGAAACCACTTTGATTTTTATGTGACTAGATTTTAAGGCAATGAGATCTTTCGGACTTCTCTGGTCTTTCATCAAAATTAATCTTTTTGGTAGGCCTCTCCTTGAAGCATACAATGGTGCAGGAATACAACACTGAACTAGGTCCATCTATAAACCTCATGAACCCCATTTCGAACTTTTTTCTGCTTTAGGTTTAAACATAGATTCTTTATGGGGGGTTGCTTATACAGCATACGTATCTGGTTTTGTCATCTGGAAGATCATAGGATCATGGAACCACAGGTTACTTCATGTTGGAAGTGACATGATGAGGTCTCTGGAGATGCTGTGAACTCAGACCAAATTGCTCAGGATTTCATCCAGCTGCAACTTGAAAATCTCCAGAGATGGAGGCTGGACAGCCTCTCTAGGCAGCCCATCCCCCTATTCTAGTGGCCTCATGGAGACAGAATATGTCCATATATCCTATCTGACACTTCACCTCATGCTCATTGCTGCTTGTCCTCCCAGCAGGCTGCGAGCAGCCTGGCTCCCTTTCCATGGCGCTGTCATTGGGGATTGCTATTAAATTCCCCCAAAGCTACCTCAACTCTGGGCTGAGCCAGCCCCTGTTCCTCAGTCTGTCCTCATGGGCAGATACCTGATACCTGTGCTTCCCACCTGCCTCATCCCATGCTCCCTGTTGCCAGCAAGGGCCTTGCCTGCCTGCTGCACCCAGCTGTGGGCACTGCCATCTAAGAAGCATGGTGGGCAAGCTGCAGAGAGCAACAGAAAGATGCAAATGCCTCTGTTGGGAAAGGTTGAAGGAACTGGATTTACTCAATCTGGAAATGAATGGAATACATGTAGAGCAGGAGTGAGGGGAAATGGTAACACAGGTCTTCTGATGGGTGGAGGTTTGTTATGTTTCAGGTAATGGTCACAGGTCCTTGATAGCCTTTGAGAGTAAAAAGAGAATGTGCAATTGTGAGCACAGATGATGTAGGTTATATACGGGGAAAAACATTCAAGTGAAGTAAAAGGACAACACAGTGCTACTCTCACAACTGCAGGGCCTTAGTCTGTATGAAAAAGGTGTATTTTGAGATATTTAAAAAAATCCCCTTTTTCTAGATGTTAAATTAGGAAATAGAAGGGAAACCCTTGCACTATGAGGTTGTGCTCCTGTATAACAGATTCTTTCCATACCATTGCAATCTGCCCATCAATATGTACTAGAGGTCTCTATAGAAGTCAGTTTTAATCTGAGTTACTGGCAGAGCGGATTTGCCATGCTGTGTTGGATGGGTTGTGCTTGTTCTTCAGCCTCTCAGGGTGCACGTTGCTAACAGAACAGTTATCTTGCCATTGTATCCTTCAGGGATTGGGGTTTTATGGTCATGGATGCTGCAACCATGTGGTGAAAAGATTGTTGCTCCACTGAGACACTTAAGCTAAATAAAAAGCAGAGAAAAAGACATCAGTACAGGCAGGGAAGCAGGAGAAAGATGAAGAAAATAATATTACTCTTGCAACTCAACTAGGCTCATAATTCCTTGGGTATGTCAGCAGCAACATCTCACAAGCAGCAGCAGAAAGGAAATTATTGGTAGTGTTCACCGCAATGCCACAGGCATTTCCTGCTCCAATTATAGATATTGTGGTATCTTGGGCATGACATGAGGGGCATCGCATGGGCTTGCTGGACTGCTGTGCTGTGAATTTCAGTGTACAGGCCTTAAATGGTGCAGTCACTGGTGATAAGCACTGGGGCTTTCCAGTGGCAACTGCTGTAGTTAGTTTGTGGTTGGAAGGATGGCAACTACAGCCAAGAGCTTTCAAATTGTCATTTAAAGTGAGAGGTAAAACCAGCAAGAGTCCGTGGGCATTTGCAAAGACATCCAGGCTGCTGTATGGGAAAGAAAGCAGTCACTGTGGCTGCAGAAAGTGCAGAAAGTGGCCATTTTCTTCCAGTTAACAGGACCTAAAAATACTTGTGATCATTCTTTTATTTTTTTAATGCAGTTTTGTTAAATGCTGCCCAACATTCTGTATGAAATCCTCACTTTGCTTTTTTTCTTTGGGTAAACTGACCCCTATGGGTCCAGAGCTACTGCTGCTGTTCCTGGTACATGCTCCAGGGTCAGATCTGTGCAGGCTCCCTCTGGGACAACTCAAGCAGAGATTTTACCCTCACTTCGTGGAGAAAAGATGTTATCTTTCTGGTGTGCTTTCCCCTGGGCCTCTCACAACATCTAATGGCTCACATGTCTTGGCTATTAGCATGGATGAGAAAGTTGAACATACCCAAACATTGCTGAGTGAGGCTGGGCAAAGACAGGCTTTGACCTTGCCAGTCCAGGAACCTGGAGCAAAGGCAGCTCCTCATCCTCACTGTGAGTGGCAATTGCACTGTGCTGAGTTGGCCTGCCTTGAATTTAAGAGTTTTGCATGAGGTGTTCCTGCTTGCCCCTTATCTGCTTTATGCTCATGAGAGAATAGATATGAAGGAATTATGGAGACAAAGGAATTACATCATGTATTTTGTATTTTTGATGACTTAAAGCTCCTTTTTAACTTTCTTTACCCAGGACCCCTTGGGCACATCTTCACTTCCCTCTCTGAAGAAGCAGGCAGGTGTGGGATGCTACCTACCCTCCAGAGAGTGCTGCCAGAGGCTCCAAGCCATTCTGTCAAGGGTGAGGGAGGAGAGACATCATGCTGCATTACTGCAATCACATGTGGGGGAAACAGCTGGGAAAAGCCAAACCACAGAGCCTGTGCTTCTGCCTGCAGCATCCCCAGGGCAGTAGTGAACCTTTCTAAAGGTTCACAGGGGCACTGGTAGCCTGGAAGAGAAGAGATGCCTGGCTTGAGGACAGAGGCAAAACTGTGGGTCCTGTGTGCAAATCATCAGGGTTTGCTGGATTTCAGGGCTCCTGAGGACAAGAGCCAGGAAACAAACTTTGCTCTCAGCGGCTCCACAGGAAACAGCTGGAAGGAGAGCCACAGGCAATCCTGCAGAACACCAGCACAGCCACACTTTAATGTCTCATATCCAAACCTACTCTTGTCTTGGGGGTGTACAGTGGGCGCTGGAATCTGAGCTTCATGTGCTGACACTGGCAACAAGGGAAGTTAGAGGCTCAAATGTTATATTCCCTGCACAAATGGAATGGAGCCTATAAAAGTCTTCATGCTCATGCAATCCATCATCCAAGATGAATAAGGCAGTAAAAGTAATGATGATCATCTTGACTTCATGCACACGAAAGCAGATGGTTAAGGGAGATAAATGACTTCTAAGCGCCCCCCCCCCCTTCCCCTGAGGAGCACAGCCCCATTTCCTAAGTCAGGGAGTTAGCAGGTAAGTGGGTTTCCACTTGGGGCGGGGGAGTATTTTCACAGCAGGGGCACCTGCTCATTAGGGAGGAAACAGACCTTTACTTTGCTTCATCATTGGTTCATGTTTTGAATTTTGATCTTTTGGCAACTCAGTGCTTTCTTGTTTATATTCTCTTAATTTCAGAGGAAGGTGTTCTGCTGACATTCATGCAATATAACCATTTCTTACAAAAAATCCTTAGAAAAGTTTTAAAGTTGCTGTTTGGGGGTATGAATGGGCTCCCTCCTCACTCCCTGTAGGAGTAATGCATAAACCAGGTGTGTTTCCTGATTTTGAAATCGAAAGCCTAGCATATTGCTTTTCCAGGCTGAGTACCCAAACAGAAAAGGTCACGTTGAAACTGTTCATAACACAGGCATGGTAATGTACACTGAGAGCTGAGAGCCAAATGGGACTGAAAAACTGCTGATAAGTCAAGTATGTGTTCACCTTCTCCACCTACCTTGCTATATATAAATCATCTCTAGGAGGAAATAACTCCTTCCAGAGGGCTGTACTGTCATGCAGGTGATGCATGTCCCTTCACCAGCCTCTAAACTGTTGCAGTCAGGACAGTTCTGTACCTCAGACAAGCTGGTGCTGGTTGGGAGCATGTAAACGTATCTGTGAATTAAATAATCTCTGGCTCTGCATGGCTGGAAATGAAAGAGTTCTTTCCCATGTCACTGCTAGTACAAGTAACACTGCCACTGTAGTCTCCTTTCCCTGCCTGGGCATTTGAGCAATTCACAAGTGTCTCTGTGGTGCAGGTAGCGTCCTTGGCTCTTTTCCTGATCACACAACTACAAAAGACAAAGGGCACTGTTCTAGAAGAAACCAGTGGTGGCTTGTGCCGACTCCACTGTGGGGCAGAGGCCTATTTTTTGCTTCTTTCCCGAGGCAGACCTTACAACCAAAACGTCACTCGAGCCACCAGTTCTTGGCAGTCTAGTGCACAAACTTCTTTCTGCTACTTTCGATGCATTTATACACACACGAACGCATTTGCCGTGATGCGCGGCTGTGATAAGCAGCTGGCAGCGTGAAACCCTCTTGGTGCCCTCTAATGGGTGAAGTCAGGCATGCTGCAAGGCCCCGTCTCTGAGGAAGACGCTTAAGAGTAGAGAGTAACAGCCCTGGGAGCTGAAGGACATGAGGTGTCAGTGCCACCGCTGTAAGGCTGTAAGTGTCCGGGCAGCCACCACAGTGCAGATCGAGAAGCCTAAAGCATCAGTGGGTGACCACTCTGGAGTCCTTTCTCTACAGTCTGTGTAGGCTGCATGTCTTAGGTAAGTGGTTGTTGTGTTTTTAAAGCATTTGCACATTGAATAGACACTGTGAATCCAGGGGTTTGGTCATGCTTGGGCATGGCAGGAGAAATCGGTGACAGGACTTGTATGTCCAGAAATGAGTCAGGCAACTATGACTGCTTCTGTCGTGTTGATCAGTAATTTTTAAGACTAAAATTGTCAGTAACTGGACTTGCAAAACCTTTGAAAAGCCTCTGAAAACCTACAGTTTAAAACGTTGCCATAAGAGGGCAGTCTGAGATAACTGTGTAAGCAAGTTGCAAAGGACCTTAAGATCATCTAGTTCCAACCCCCCTGCCACGGGCAGGGACACCCCACACTAAACCATGTCACCCAAGGCTCTGTCCAACCTGGCCTTGAACACTGCCAGGGATGGAGCATTCACAACTTCCTTGAGCAACCCATTCCAGCATCTCACCACCCTTACAGTAAACAACTTCCTCCTTAGATCCAATCTAAACCTCCCCTGTTTAAGTTTGAACCCGTTACCCCTTGTCCTGTCACTGCAGTCCCTAATGAAGAGTCCCTCCCCAGCATCCCTATAGGCCCCCTTCAGATACTGGAAGGCTGCTATGAGATCTCCACGCAGCCTTCTTGTCTCCAGGCTGAACAGCCCCAACTCTCTCAGCCTGTCTTCCTATGGGAGGTGCTCCAGTCCCCTGATCATCCTTGTGTTATAAATGACTGAAGCCCAATTTTATCAAAAGCAAACTATTTTATTTAGACTGCAATCAATTTAGGCTGAGAGGCAATAAGCAAAGCAGCGCTGGGTGTGAGGAGCCTGGGCTCCACCAGAACGTGTGCGCACCGAGTTCTAGAAGCAGCATCCTTTATAAACTTCCTGGCCAATCCCCTTTGAAGGAATAGTCGTCCTGATCTTCTTCCATTGGGTCTGGGGTGCTTCTCCTTCTCCTATTGGGTCTTTCGAGAGTCTCAGAGTCTCTGCCTCTTGGCGTGCTTTTCCTCCAGTTGGGTCTTTTGTAAGTCTCAGGGTGTCATCTTTGGGCGGGCTCTTCCAGGAAGTGGATGCAGCATCTCTAGGCGAGGTTTCTGAAAGGCGGTCACATCCTCTCTGGGCGGGATCGCCTCCTTCGACCTGCTGGTCACGCTCCTTTTTGATGCAGCCCAGGATATGGTTGGCTTGCTGGGCTGCAAGCGCACACTGAAGTTGGCTCATGTTCATTTTCTCATTGACCACCACCCCCAAGTCCTTCTCCTCAGGGCTGCTCTCAATCTCCTCTTTGCCCAACCTGTAGCTGTGCCTGGGATTGCTCCAACCCAGGTGTAGGACCTTGCACTTGTCATGGTTAAACTTCATGAGGTTGGCATCAGCCCACCTCACAAGTGTGTCAAGGTCCCTCTGGATGGCATTCCTTCCCTCCAGCGGATCCACCCAACCACACAGCTTGGTGTCATTGGCAAACTTGCTGAGGGTGCACTCAATCCCACTGTCCATGTCAGTGACAAAGATGTTGAACAAGACCAGTCCCAACACCAATCCCTGAGGGGCACCACTCGTCACTGGCTTCCAGTCAGACACTGAGCCATTGACCACAACACTTTGCATGTGGCCATCCAGCCACTTCTTTATCCACCGAGTGCCCCACCTATCAAATTGATGCCTCTCCAATTTAGAGACAAGGATGTTGGGTGGGACAGTGTCAAATGCTTTGTACAAGTCCAGGTAGATGACATCAACTGCTCTACCCCTGTCCATCAGTTCCGTAGCCCCATCGTAGAAGGCCACCAAATTGTTCAGGCAGGATTTCCTCCTAGTGAAGCCATGCTGGCTGCCACCAAGCACCTTGTTGTTTTTCATGTGCCTTAGCATGCCTTCCAGGAGAATGTGCTCCAAGATTTTGCCAGGCACAGAAGTGAGACTGACTGGTCTGTAATTCCCCGGCTCATCCATTTTCCCCTTCTTGAAAATGGGGTTATATTTCCCTTTTTCCAGCCGTTGGGAACTTCACCTGATTGCCATGGATTTTCAAGTATGATGGCCAGTGGCTTAGCAACTTGTTGTGTTTTAAACCCTAGTTTCTACTCCCTCACACCCCATCTTTCTTTCCTCCCCCCCTCCTTCCTCTCTGCTCCCAGAGGGATGGGGAACAGAATCGAAGGAATGCAACACCCACAGGTTGAGAGAAGAACAGCCCAGTCACCTGAGTTTTTCTTACCAAACTAAAAGACGACTGATTGGAATGAATGACTTGTCTCAAACCAAAGTCAAAGGGGTTTTTGCAGTTGGTGACACAGAATAAGTACAAAAGGGGAGCATTTCATTAAAGGCAATTAAACTCGTATTTTCCTGGAAGAGATAAAATGTGAGTCCCAGTGTCAAAGGGATGAGATTTAACTTTGTACAACTGTATTCACCTGCTACTAATGTTTTGAGTTTTCCTTTCTAAGGAAAAACTACATGGTCTAACATGAGAGGTGGGCCACAGCAGCATATGCTTATGGTGAAAGAGCAGAGCTCCTGCAAGGCAGGGATGGGGCACTACAGCATCTTCAGAGAAATGTTTATAAGGGGCTCTCCCTGTTGAGGAAGCTAAGTCCTGCCAAAAGGGGACTCCTAACTGCGACCCTCCTAGCTCCTGCTCAGTTTTTTTGCAGTGCATGTAATCTCTAATGTTGAAGAAGCCAGCCTGGCGCAGGGCTTTGAAGGGTTGCCTGCTGCTAGTGTGGCTGTTGGGGCCTGGAAGAGAAAATCTCAACCTCTTTAAGGACAAGATTTACCTGTGGTGCTGGGCAAGGCACTTGTGTCCCCTAAGAATAAGCCACTGATGAGTGGATGCAGGGTACTTCTCAAATAGTTGTTCAATGGCTACCTCTGGCAGAGTGCCACCACTGCTCTGTAATGCACTGCCACTCCTTGATTGTTGTTCTTGGCCATCCTCTGGTACAGAATATAGGTCCAAGTGAAAAGAGGATTAATGCTGTGGAGGCTGCTGCCTTCCAAGGTACTGCTGAGAGACTGGTGGAGCAGGGGTGGAGAGGACACCCCCAAAGCTGGCTGTAAGCTTTGGATCTAGATCTGGGAGAGCTGGTGGGATGCCACCTCTTCTTTCCTCATTTGCTTGAGCATCATGGTGGCTCAGTGCAAGGCCAGAACATCTTTTTATGAAAACATCTTTTTGTGAAAACATCCTTTTATGAAAATGTCCTTTTGCTAAGCTCTTTATTTAATACAGGGTACATTTCACACTTTTATTAGCTCAGACAAATACATTTGCTGCATGACACAGCTCCAAGGCAGCTGTTCAGACAATAAAATCTGAAGAGAGAGAAAATGTTATGTCCCAGTGTCACACTGGAAGGCAGAAATTATCAATCTCAGGTTCTCCTGCATGAAGAACCATGAAGGCAAATGAACAGCAGAGGTGGTTAGTGGCAGTGTGACACTGGGGCACAGAGATGGGCTCACATTCAAACCCCAGCAGCACTCAAGGGCAGAAGACTGAAACCCTGGCCTCCTGCTGTAGGGTGTGAATTGCTCTCATAGAAATCAAAGAGCTGTGCTCTCTGGCCCAGACCATCAGATTGAAAAAGCTTCAAAAGCTCTTTCTTATATTATTGAAGCTATCAAGAAAAGAGGTCGGAGTGTGCTTTGGGTAGACTTGTCCCCTGGTGCTGAAGCAGCGAAATCTGGCTTCATACATTGTGAAAATAAGAGGGGAGCTTTGAATCAGTTTAAGTTGCTGATTCTGGGTCCTATTTTATCAATATTTGGTGATGAACCTCTAGGTTGCATGAGTCCCTCCTGCTCCAGCATGGGGAGAGTTTGAAGCCCATTGTGTTTCCCGCAGAGGGCAGGCACATTTGGGTGAACATGCTGCTCTCTGTTCTTGCTGATCATGTACTCCAGTATCCTCAGTAGAACCCTGCTGCCCCTCTCCTGCAGCGAAGGGGTGACAAACCTTTCTCTGGTAATATGCCCTTAGCTTCTCCTAGTCGTGAGCTCAGTCTCTCCACTGTAGGTCTACCCAGAGCTAATTTTGTCTGAGCTGAGGTACTGATTTGTATGGGAATGGGCAGGTACTGATTTGTATGGGAATATAGCAAACTAAAGCTGGACTCTGCCACAACTTTCAGATGCAAAATTAACTCTGGTTTGATTTCAGTAGTTCCAGTCAAAGTTTGTTTGTTGTACTTTTTCCAATGTTGTTTTCCAGAACAGAAACCCAAAATACAGAAGATATTTGCTACTGCTCAAGACTTCAAGGCTTATTCTTTTATTATCATCATGTATAAAGCAATAATAATAATTGTTAAAGATAAAACACCGGACACTAAGAAATAACAGCCTGTGGGAAGAAGGAATTGAAAACTTCCCAACCAGTTCCAACCCCTGTAATCTGAAAAAAGGTGATAAAAGGAATGGGGTGTTTGACTGCTATGCTATCAACATGGGTTTATCATCTGTCATGGCAAAAATAAAGAATGAGCAATCCTTTCATTTTAAGCTTAAGTTCACAACGTGTAATAGTTTATAAAACTGTTCTTGGGAAAACTTGAGGTCAATCAAATACACACTCGGTCTTACCATATTTATTGTCTTAAATACAATTAAGTGTTTAACCAGTAGTTAGAAATAGAGATGATCTTGCTTTTGGTGAGTAAGAGATGGATCTTTAATGACAGTGGTCCTTTGTTATCTCTGCCTACCATTTTACTTTTAAAGCTGAGAAGGCAGGCAAATAGCTTGGCAGCCCAAGGAGAGTTTGCAGTTTGCTATAACTGCACACAGAGGCTTCATAAGAGCAAACTGAATTCCTCAGCTGTATACAGGCACATTCCTTAAATCAGTGCAGTCATGCTCACAGAAGTAAAAAATGGACCTGTCATCTCTGAGGAGTGGTTAGTCCACTGCTACGCTCCCATGGGAAGGGGTAAGGCAATTTTCCCAACAGAAGGAATTGCTCTGTAATGTGAGAGATCATTGAAATGCAAGTAACAAACCAAAACAGATGAAATATGTGCAAAGTAAATAGATCAAAGACATGGAGATAATTACCAGCAGTCCAGTTCTCAGAGAAAAACCCTTCATTCACAAAGAAGCCACTGTACCCGACACTTCCTAATGTTGGTGTCCCCAGCATGGATCTGCTGATGTTTGTTAATGAGTAAAGACAGAATTATTATGCCAGATAACTGGATGCCCTAAAAGTTTATGTTCTGTTTTGATAATGCCTTGGCCTACAAATAAACTTCACTACATTCATAACATTTTAGTTAAAGAAAAACTGCCAAGTCCATTTTTGTGTTTACTAATGTGGAAGTTTTGATCTCTATCCACTAATCATTCACATGTTTACACAGCCATTTCAAAGGAAAACTCAATGGAGTTTTGAATGGAAATTCTCTTAATTCTTAGTGTCTGGATACCCATCTTTTTAATTCCATTATCACAGCAGGAATATTTCTGCTCTAAGGACAGCTTGTGCAGAAGGGATAAAACCCTGCATTTGTGCTGGCTCTTTGTCTGCCCGTACACTGAGACAGTCTCATCCCTTAAGGAATTACTGGAATGATATAGAAAAAATGACTGAATTTATTTTGTGCTCCATGCTCTGGGCTGATGAGGAGTTGAGCACCTTGAAGGCATGATGAGGCTTGCGTCCACAGAGTTATTTCTGTGAGGAGGAGTGTGACATGAGCCAGAGGTGAACAGCAAATAGTAGCTGCTCCAAGTCTGCAAACCCAGAGGTTTGCCAGGTGGGACGATTTGCTGGGAGCAGGCACTAAGCTGAAAGGCACCAGGAGTGAGGAGACAAAGATGCTGATTGTTACCTGGGGGTGGCACTCGGCACCTACCTTCTGCTGAAGGTATCAAGAGCTGGGGTTAGCCATTAGGTATCTAAATCTCTTTGAAGAGTGGAATTTGAAGCATCCCGGGGATGCTGCATTTTCCTCACGTTGTTTTGAGGGATGCTGAGGGTGTTCATCTCACCCATCTCCAGAACCTTCACTGTGCCCTGCAGCCCCTGATTCTGGCTCCTAAATACTTTATGGTGTCTGAGGGCACAGGGCTGGAGGTCCAGGGACCTCCAGTTTCTTCCACTCCTGAAAGGAAAGCAAAATGCTTTCCTGAAAGAGGAGTGGTATAGTGCCAGGGGATTCAGACAGTAGCAGGGAGGTCAGGACAAGTGAGAAGCAAGGTTTCCCTTCTGGGCAGGAGTAAGCTGTTTGGGAGTTTGATGTCCCAGCTCCAGCTCTGCATATCCTGGAAACTCTGGCTGCACTTAGGGGAGACCATGAACTCCTGAAAGATGTGTGGTGCCATAGATTGGGATTTCACCCACTGACGCAGGATCTGTGAGCCCACCAAGGGATAGGCCATGGAGGGAACAGCAATAAGAGACAAGGGAGGGAGGCAACAGCAGCAGGGCTGGGGAAGAGGGCAGGAGGACCAAACAGGCTCAGGGAAGAAGAGGGAGTGACTGCCAGGACCTGAGGGAGGAGAAGTGAGGAGCTCTGGTGTGGAGGATAGTTCTGGTGTGGATGCAGGAGATGGGAAGGCTCTGGGAAAGGGGGGGGTGCACAGTGCAGTGCCCCAGTTGGGAAGCACTGGTGGCTGTGGGTAGGATTGGGATGCTGCTTTACAGAGAATGGAGATGCATGTGAAGGGCAAGCCTGAGAGCTCTGCAGCATGTGGGATGGGAAACGGGGCTTTGGGGTAAGGAGGATATGGGATTCAGGATTCAGATGTTGGGGCGTAGTAGTCTTTCCTCCCCTCTCATGTCTCTTTTTCTTTCCAAAAACATGGCAGCCCTTGCCTGAATGATGGACGAATGGATGGAAGGATGGATGATAGGCAAAGGGTGACTGACTTTCCCTCTTCCAGAATTACTGCCAAACAATTATAGCCCAAGCAACCACATTCAAACCAGATGGGCTTTCAAGTGTGAAAATTTGTCACATATTCTCTCCCCTTCTAACAATGTCTCAGCAGCTATAAAAAAACCCAACCTGGATAAAGCACTCTGTCTATATATATGAATGAGGGGGCTGCAGTACATCAGCTGCAAGGCTTTTGGCTCTGTATCTGGCAAAGAACCTACCACTGTCAGTACGTAACCACATCTCCATTTTAATGCTCTCCCAGAATAGTGTTCTCCTACCAGGTTATAGAGCCTAAGCCAAGGGATTCAAGGAACAGCAAGTGATAGGGGATAAGTGAGAAAGCTTAGTTTACTTGGTTTAGCACTGACCTTTAATTTTAACCACTGCAAATATAATAAGGCCTTTTCTTTATTTATCTATGCAGCCATGGGACAGAAAGGGCAGAGAAGCTCAAAGACTTACTCATGCAAGCAGGGCTGCTGTGCTAAGTTCACTATTTACACACCACCGACATATTTCCTTCACATTAACGCACATTTGTGGAGGAAAATGGATGCAAGATGTACATCTTCATCTCCACAGCAGTACAGAGGCTGAAAGTGCAACCAGAAGCCAGCAATCTCTGTATTTTCTCTTCTACAAAATGGAAAGCTCACCTACATGCAAGGGCTGCAAGGCTTTTCTAAGCCACCCCAAACAGAACAAAATTTGCTCATGTCCTGTGGCTCAGGAACTGCTAAAAAGTTATCCACTGTCTCTCTGCCTGTTCTGTTTTAAGCAGAATGATTTCCCATCGAAAAGAAGAATAGTTCAAGTTTGAGACATTAATAGCATTTTTCAAGAATTCCTCCTTCCAGTCTCTCGCTTGTGCCACACAAATTGGTTTTGCTGAACTTCGGCACAGTTTATGCAGGTTATTTTAAGGTGTTACAGGCTAACCTTCGGGCTGTAGGCTGGTGAAACCCTGGTACAAGCACTGAAAAAAGGCAAAAGCTTAAGTCAGCTTTGCAAGTTGCATCCCTGAGCTGGTGTAACTGTTCCCATGTACCTTTCTCCTATTGATTCCCCTGAGTCTGAAGTGAACTGGGTTTTAAGGTAAGAAGAATTGAAAAATCAAGGCCAAAATTGCTGTATTGCTTCCAGAAGCCTGTGGTGGGGCTGGGGAAGGATTGCTGCATGACAGGATGCCACCTATTCTCAGGAGGGCTCCAGCAGCCGGAAGGGATGCAGGACCTTGCCCATAGATAATGCCCAGCTGTCACCAGTCCCCCCAGCACCTGGGGACACCCTACAAGTGCTGCTGGAGCTGACAGGCATTCAGCTGCTCTTGCAGGTGCATTTGGTGCTCCATGTGAAGGCCCAGAGCAAGGTGCCCCAGCCGTGCTCAACCACATGCCACGGGGACACTTGAGCCAGGACTCTGTGCAACATGTTGGGTGCCACCTTGGGAGGAGGAAGCAGTAAAGGAAGCACCTTGTCCAACACCAGCACAGCCTCCAGCTCTGTCACAGCCAAAAATACACTATTAACAGCCTGCAAATCCTACTGGATGAGGATTCCTGAAATAGCATCTTTTCCCACCCCTCCCTGCCCAGAGCTGGGTTATATGCCAGCTCTACTCAGCACAAGGGCTAACCTGTACCATGGGAACACCTATTTAAAGGGATACTTTTTCAGCTATTCCTTTTCATAGCCTAAGTGCCTGGAGAGAAGCCAAGAGTGATTCCCAGGCATCTCTGAGCCACTGGGTAATTTGCTGTGGCAGAAGCACTGGGGCGTGTGGTCAGGGTGGCAGAGGACTGGCTCACAGATTTACAGTCACTCTTTCCAGGAATATGCTCAGAACTGCTCTGGTTCAGAAGGTGCATTTCCTTGCTCAGCCATCCTTGTTTTCCAGATGATTTTCCGATTTCTGTCCTGGCTTGAACATTTCAGAAAACAATGCACACTGGGAAATCACTGATGGAAAGCTGTAGCCTTCCTTCTTGTCTCGTATGGATTATCAAGGCTGCCGAGTCCAGAACACGTGCTTTTCCTACTGCATTAAACATCTTGAATGTATGCTAAAAATGTTCATACATTATTGAAGGGACTGGAATTTTTCCTTCAGGTGTGATGCCTTTAGGTCATTTGTGCTTCACACACAACTGCAGGTAAGGGCTTGTTACCCTGGTAGAAACATGCACTTAATGAAATGTTATTGTCTGCCTTATTATAGTCAATAAGAGCTGAGCAGTCACTCAGCTTTAACACAGACTACTTTTTCCTCAGAAGCTTTACCCTGGAGGCAGAACTGCAGCAAGGCTGGGGCAAGAGAGGTATCTGTCCTCTGAGGAAGGACCCAAATGGGTGCAAACATGCCAGGACCCTGCTGGTTGTGGGCACCCGGAAAAGCAGCCAGGAGATGTGCAGTGAGCAGGAGGTGACAGCAGCAATGGGAAGGAGCCCAAGGAGGAGGAGGAGAGGGCCAGGAATAAACTCTCCAGAAATAGAAAGGGATGTTGCGGGCAAGGTTCTAGATTTCACCCTCTCTCTGGTGGTGTACCAGTGTGCTTTTGTTAATGGCCTGGTCCTTGCTAAAGCTGCACAGACCAAGTGCTGCAGCCCAAAGCAGCAAGGAGGCTCCTCAGGATGTTGGGGATGTCCCTGAGCAAAGGTGGCCCAGGTGAGATGGTGAGCCTGTTCCACACAAGGGAAGGTTAGTGGCACAAGCCCTTGTGCTTGGAGAAACCTCTTGCTTCTCTTGACAGCTTTGCGGAAGTTGGCTATAAGCTGACTGCTCTGCTCATGTAGTACCCCAATGGGGTGTCCATCTCAGGGATCCCAGGGCTCTTTTGGAGACTTTGACTCTCCTTTCTGGCTAGCTTTATCATCATTTGTAGTGCATCTATTTCATTCTCATTGCAGTTCATTGGTTAAAATAGCCCCATACTGGCTCATCCTGAAGGATCAGAGAGCAAGCAGGATGAGTTCTCCTACAGGTATTGATCAGTACCCAGGGATGAGGGCTGGCATTTTACAGTATAACTTCAACCAGCACCAGGTTTCATCTGGGTTTCTCAATTTAGATTTAACTTTAAGCAATTTGAAGATGTTAAGGTAGTAAAGGGCACATTTCCAGGGAGCTGCACTCAACATGTGGGCTCAGGCTCTCTTGCTGGATGTTGGCAGGGTCCTATTGCACATCCACAGGCAGAGTCTTGGGTAACAGAGCACATTCAGGGCATCAGAGTTGAGGAAAAAAATTCCACATGCAAGGACATAGATTCATATGGATTTGCAGAAGGGAAGGGTTTAGGGGGGGGAATCACTGGGCTGAGCTGATCATTCCCAAAACACGCTGTGTGCCATAGGGCTCATTGACTTGGATGGGAGCTGAGCGTTCTCCCACCTTGCAGGACCATGCCCATGTTTTGACTCCTGAACACGTGGCCGGGTGCTGGTCCCAGCCTCTCCTGCAAGCTGAGCATGTTGTTCCACTTGTCTGCTTGCAGCTTTCGCCTTTCTTCTGTCCTCCTGCTATTCTATCGCTACCATAAAATGCAGTTCTGACCTTTTTGTCCTCAGCAAGCTATTCATTTAAAATACAAATGCTGTCCTCAAACAGCAGTCATTAATACGAGGCAGCAAATTCTTTTCTTTGTTCTTTATTGTTGATTTCCCCCCATTGGGAAGCCGGGTGGCAGGAGAACTGCATAGCTGCAGGAGTTGCTTGCTAATTGCATACTTTCAAATACTAATTTGTATGGGTTTGTTTGGTTATAAAGGGGAAAAGAAACAAGCCAGGGGGTGATAAAACAATGTCAAGGTTATAAACCCCATCGAGGCTCTGTGGCCTGGAATTTTTATGAATTCTTTAAATGTAAATTGCAGGCCCATGGCTGCACATCCATGCCTCCCGCTGAGCACCAGGTAGTGTGCTGCAATTTGCCCTGCAGACCTCCGCTGTGGCACTCAACCCGAGGAGCTGAGCTCTGCCCTGGGCTGCCTGGGGCCGGCCGGCGGGGTGCCAGCCAGGCTGCTGTTCCCACTGCTGGCATCCCTCCCAGCTGGCGCCCGGCTGGCTGCAGGCAGGAGCTGGGTTCTGACCCAGGCAGGGTCAGGTTGTGGTGGGGACAAGACCATTTCTGCCTCTGGAGAGCTGCGGTTTGGAGTACTGTCATGTCTGGGGTGGTCTACGGGAAGAGGTGGAAGGAGGTGCACATCAAGGAGTGACACTGTTTAATAACCCAGAGGTTTAATAAGAAAAGACAGGTCTTGGGCACCTATGATGAGACTGCTGCTCAGAGTTTCCCTTACGTGTCTGCACACTCAGATCCACCAAAGAAAGTTCTTACTAAATATGAACTGTAGGCTTTCACCACTTTGCAACATGACTGCACGATTTGTAACGGAAAGAGGAACAAGACTTATGGATATTTGGCTCTGTCAAGTGTTCAAGCCCTTGGGTACCAGCTTTTGCTAGGGTTGTTAGAGGTGGTTTTTTGAGCAGTTGGGTTTTTTGCCCACTTCCAGGATTTTTTCTAGACTTGATGTCCTCCTATAGGCTCTTCCTTGCCACCAACCAACATCTGCCGCTTTTCTTCTCTTTTTAAAAGGATATTTTTAGATGCTGCCTCCTGAGAAGCTTACAATGCCCACGCACAGTATTTACACATAGTGGGGGCATTTCTGCCTACAGCAATCAGCTCCATTTAGATACAATTACCACTTCATCTCCTTCCCTGCCTCTGTTTCTTGGAGTCACAGGTTTGGAGAAGTGCCCTGGCACCCTGACACCCAGCAAAGGCTGAGCACCCAATGCTCACACCTCAGCACCAGCACTGCCCTTGCACCCAAGAGCAATAGCTGCCAGCATGAGATGTCCCCCAGCAGGTCTGCTGCCCATGTGAGAGTGCCTTGAAACGTTTAAGGAACAGGCATGGCACAGGGACCCACAATTGTCCTGATCAGAGCTGCCCCCATATCAGCAGCTAAAGATACCGGAGGGCTCCAAGGCTGTGAATGTGAGGGAGGCAAAGTCAAGGGAAACATTTATTAACTGTGTTATTTTGTGCGTTTGCACAGGAAGGGTAGCTATCTCTGTTTGTTCACTCTCTTGTTGCCACATAATGTGATACAGAGTCAAAATAGATTTTATCGTGTACCACTTCCATGAAAAAATGCTTTCCCAGTATATGCTACAATAGGCCACTGTTGTTCTTCACTCCCTCTGCTTAACAAAGTAATTGCTACATGACAGCATTAAGGGGAAAAAAACAAAACCCCCAAAAAGCATACAGAGGCACCAGCTCTCAGAAAAATAACTTATATTGTATTCCATTGATGAGGAAAGGTCAGAATCACTGGCCACTCACACAGCTCAAGTGGGTTTACAGTGGAAAGCAGCATGGCAGTAGGACTGTGCAGCAAGAAAGCCAGTATCTAGTTATAGCACACACAAATGCTGTGTTGGCTTGGAACTGACACCTGCAGGTTGTTTCCCAGCTTATAATGGGCAGCACAGTAGATCCCTTGACAGGAATCTTTGGGGTTTTTTTGACCTATGTGATGCTTAAGATGGTTGACCAATTAATTTCCTTAAATGGAAGAGAAAGGATGAGTCAGTAACCTTTATGGCTCATTATTATTAAAATAGTGCTTATTCAGGGAGGAGCAAGGAGATAATTGGAGTGGAGCTTGTGAGGCCACTGGGCTGCAGTAAGACCTGTAGCACCTCTGGTTTGCAGTAGATGACCCTTGCTGGCTCCCAGACCTCTGCGTTCTCTCAGTGAGGGATTCTCCCCTGCCCTAAGCCTGCAAGAAGTGGGTTGTGGTGGGCTCCAAATCCACACTTTATGTTTTGTCACAGCTACTGTGCTCTGGAAAACAGAAGGTGGATTTAAACCCCATAGTGTTTGAAGTGCCATATGTTACTGGCTGTCAGCAGGCTTGTTTCATGGTAGCTAAGCCGTCACCACCAGGCTGGATGCTAGCATATGTGCTTCCCGGGATGTGGAGTCCTGCAGTTACACAATGGGCTCTGCCTCTGCCCCTGTGGTGTCTGCTGCTGTCAAGGTGGCCTGCTGGTGGAGGGGACAAGCTGTCCAACCTTCTGCAAAAGCTGCGTCGGGACTGTGGCAAGTGCGAATTGTGGTGTCTCACCAGGGGACCACTGCTGGTCCTGAAAGCCCAGCCCTGCTCTGCTCCTGAGTAATGCCAGGGAAGGGAAATAAAATCCTCCAAGCAAGACAATGGGGATAATGTTTCTTCCCCCAAGCCCTGGTCTCCCTGCAGCCATCAGATCCTGAAGTCTTTGGGAGAAAACCTATTTGGGCAGCACCTAGTACAAGCCAGCACAGACTGCCACGAAGCTGGGTGCAGTTGCAACACCACTGGGGAGGGGAAATCGGGAAGACTATAGCCCCGTTACTCCCCAGACTTTTTCCATGAATGTATCTCCATGGACTACGGATAATTAAGACAAAAATATTTCTTCAGTATAACAAAGAAGATTTCAGTAACTATGCTAAAATCATGGTAACACTCAAAGTCCTTCACCAGCAAAGCAACAAGCTTTCAATATTGTGGTTCACTCAGAGAAAAACCCTTCCTCAGCATAACACAAAAGCAAAATCCTTGCTTCCCCAGGTGAGAGAAAGTAGGGGGCTAGCCATGTAGGTTTACTTTTCAGTACAGCTTTGGATAAGCTCTCACCCAGAGCAGGCTATGCTGCTAACACACACCACAGGGAAAATAACAGTGCAGAAATTGTAGCATAAGGCAAGAAGTTATCTTAGCTGCGGATTCAAGCTTGGAGCTGGCATCCAGCTGGCAGAGACTGGATGGCTATTAAATATGTCAACAGCCCCAGAGAGATGCCAGGATAGCCTTGTGAACAGGAGCTCCTGCTGATATTTTCTCTTGTTGCTATTTCAGTTCTATTTGTTTTCTCTCTATTTTGGACTTTTTATAGAGAAAAAACAAAAGAGCAAAGGACTCTGCACAGCTAGGGAAGACAGAGTCCTGGAAGGAGAAGGATCAGGGTGCCAGCCAGTCACTCCTCCTTTGCTCCTGGCTAATGTAACTGCTGTGTGTTTGATTTTCTCCAAATCACAGGGGGCTTAAATGACAGGTATGGTACGTCCTCAGTGTATGTCATCATCTGCCAGCTATTTAAGGATTTCTAAGGATTTCAGATTGCCTGCTGTTTCAATACTGGATGAGCAGCGATCCCTGTTCTCTGGCATGTGCAGGACTTCCCCGAGGGTGGAATTTAAAGCGATTCTCATTTGTTTAGTATTTCCCTGTACAAAAGCCAGGACTTTTCCAAAGCTGACTAGGGTGCAGTCATTTGTGGAGAACAACCTGTGGCTGCTACCTGGGTTATGTCGGCATGTAACAATTGCTGTCTGCACCACGAGAGTTAGACAAAGCTGTCATAAATCTTGCAGCCCAGCAGTAAAATTACTGGGAATCGCGGGGAGCAGGACCTTGTCAGCTTCATAATTGGTCTGTGGGTGGAGAAGAACATTCCTGTGCTTTCCTTCAGGCGTTAGGCAGCCCAGCTACTGATGCTCCCTGGCCATTACCCAATTATAAGGGCTTTTTTTTTTTTTTTTCTCAGAAAAATTTGGTCGTTACCCCTTTTAATGTGTTA
>NDXB01009501.1:263988-304958 GCA_002631895.1 Agapornis roseicollis
GGGCTTTTTTTTTTTTTTTGCTCAGAAGAATTCGGTCGTTACCGCTTTTAATGTGTTAGTTAAAGTCACCGGCACGGAGCATGGGCAAGGGAGAGCAGACCCCACTGCAGTCTGTGGCTGAGGTGCCCCGGGCTGTCTTGTCCTCCTGCTCCTTGCGGTATCACTTGCATTGTGCCATTTGCAACTGCCCTGTCACTGCGGAGGTGACCGGGGCGCAGCGGGGACTGGCCTCTTCCCTCTCCTGCCGTGTCCAGCTGATCGGTATCAGCCGGGGTGGGGTGTCCTGTTTACATCCCGAGCAGGACTGGGAGTGCTGACCTGCCCCACCAGCACCGCCACCGTCCACAGTCCCGTGCCGCATTCCGCTGTATTTAGAGCTCCTTTTGGGGTTTCTGCCGGTCACCCGCTGCGGCCAGGGAAATATTCCTGCCCCCCTCCCCGTGCTGCATAGCTTGGCTTCTGTTTTCTTGTTGTTGTTTTTCTCCTCCTGCCTTTGTAGCTGTTGGCTGTGGCCGGGCCGGTCACAGGGCAGGATGTGCCGCTTCTCCGGAGGTACAGGCATGCCAATAAATTACATTGTTTCAGGAGCTTTTCCGGGCACTGGAGGCGATCGTCGGCACCGCCATGCTGTTAGCACGGCTCCCGGCACAGCTCGGGCCTGCGCCACCACGTCCCTTCCCAAAGCCATAGACCGGGGGCTGCCGAGGACCGGCATCCCTCCTGGAATGTCCGCTCCAAAGGTGTTTAGTGGCACAGAAGGGGGTTGTTTGCGCGGCAGAGTGGGTGCCTTTAGTTCAAGCATTTTCAAACTCCTCAGGTTGCAGTGACTCCCTGGAATCAGCCTCCCTTGCTCCAGGCACCCCAGCCCTTGGGGCCTTCTCGAGGACCAGCTTTGCAGGGCAACAAACACCCCCCCCATTGCAGCCTTCTGGGGGAAGGGGCTGGTCAGGTCTGGCAGCCATGCCAAGCAAGGGGCAATGACAGTGATGGCTGAAGCTTCATTTCCCATCACTGGGGTCCCTTGTCCCTGCATTTGCCCACAGCTGCAGAGGTGTTGGTGTCCCTGCCTGGGCCTCTCCTTTGTTTACTTCCCTGCACCTACAGAGGGTGGGTTTAATCCCCATCTCTTCCACCAAAAGCATCTTAGTGATGCTCTTAGAGCTACACAAATACCTGTGCATCTTCCTGCTGCCTGACCTGCCCTTGTGGCACAGCTGGGCAGCTGTGTTATGGCCCCTTGGGGTGCTCCTAGGTTTCTTCTGCAGCCCTGGAGGGATCAGGGGATCCTTGCACAATGCCACTTGCTAGCAGCATCTCATGTTAGGTGGGATGAATCTCCAGGCCTTGCTTGTGTACCTGAAATCATGCTTCCTTATCCCTTACAGGTGTTGTGCAGATAAAGCCCAAGTAGAGATTATGCAGCAGATTTGACCACACAGAGGCTGCACAAACGCTCAAGGTCTCAATGTGAGTTGCAGGTGGTGCAAACAAAGGATGAAGAGCAGAAACAGAGAGCAACTGCGGGTTTTACAGATGCATATCCTCAGATTATAATGTTAGAAATACCTCCTTCTAAACCAGGTAGGGATGATGTGTGCAAATCAGGCGTGGGAAATGCAGTGAGGAATGTTCTTTACTCCAAGTTAACACCAGCCTAATGGATGGTTGCTTGGTTTTGATCTAGCTTTCCTGCGTTTCAATACTTTAGTGCATGTCCTGAGCCTGGAGCTGGACTGCATTTTGCACTTGCTGGAAGGGTGCATATCCATGTCCACAGCAAGTCAGTTCAGGGAAACTTAACTAATGTTTGGTTTAGGAAACAGTTTCATTCTTCTTGGCAATTTTCATGCAGATCTGTGGCCCTTTGGCCATCCCTGGTTTCCAGATGGCTTTAAATCCATGTCCTGTGCTCAAAAAAGTGCATCTAACTTCTGTGTGTAAGACTGAGAGGTCAAAGAAAGAAAATGCTGGCAGTGTGAGATACCTGCCCAGTCAGGGGAGCTTGGAGACTTGAGCAGAGGAAACATCATCTGAGAAATGAAGCAGTGAACAGTCCTGTGGGGATGCACCCTCCCCCCTCTACCCCCCATGCCCACACCTGCACCTAGGCCTCTCAGCATCCTGATAACTTCCTCTACTGATGAGGAAGTATCCAGGTAGAGCTTGGAGATGCCTTCAGCTGCAGATTACATTGCAGGGAACAAGGCTTGGGCATGATGAAGTTTTCCCTGGGCTATGGGCATCAATTGGGCATCAGTTGTGCCTCACACCTTTGAGCACATCACACTCATGAGCTCATACATTTGCAAGCAGCCCAGCATTGTATTTTCTCCAAAGGACCCACTGGAGTGACAGAGAAGTGAGGAGATGGGCACAGCCTGGAGCTGGGCAGGGCACAGAGAGCAGTTCTCCCGATGCCTGCCACAGCACATTGGACTCTTGGCCATAGTAACATTTTCAATATGCTAACAAGTTTCCCATATATAATACATTTCCCAGCCTGAGAGCCCTGCCGAGGCCTCACTGCCTTCCCTTGAAGCAGTTAAAGGCATTTGAGATGTTTCTGTGCTGATCTGTGGGAAAAGAGCAGTAAGAAGCTGTGACCCCTGTGCTGAGGCATGCTTTGGAAACACCGTCATCAAAAAGTCAACACATCAGTCCAGAAGGCCCAGAGGCAGCCGATCTCCTCCTGCCTCATCGGAGAGAGGGCTCCTCTGGATGCTGCAGCAGCAGCCACCGGACATTTCTGAGATGTTTGTTCTCTCCAGTGTTGATCCTGAAGTCAATGAGATAACTAAAAATAAAGATGGAAAACAATAATAATACTGCAGCTATTTGTTCCTGAGTTGTTATGTTCACCCGTACCAGCCCGGCTTTCCATTTAGGCAGGCCGGTAACACCAGATGTTCCATCATTTTTGGCCAAATGACCAGCAACATGGTCATATCCCAGAAGATTTAGCTCGCCAGAGCAGTTATATTAAACATGCCTGTAATTTTCCACTGCAACTGGATGATCACACTCCTTTGGGGATGGACTGGACCCATGCACATGCAGCCAGCACAGCCCTGAGCCCTTACCCAGCTCTTGTCATGGCAGGAGGAGATACCACTTCTGCAGCCCACCAGCTCTTGGTCTGCTTAGTGTTGAGGATGGAGGAGACCTCCTGGGAGGTGGGGGATTTGGGCTTGGAGAGTGCAAAAAGAGACTGAAAACGGGGCTGGGTGTTCCTTTCTCTGTGCCAAAGCATCTGCTTAGAGCTCATGTGCAAACCCACCAGAAAGGGGGAAAGAGATCTTCCATGAGTGCTTTGGGGAAATACAAGTTTGGAATCATCATATGTAGGTACACTGGAGGGGCTGTGTTGCCATGTACACTTAGGATCTGTGTTGTGGTGGCAGCTAGGTCAAAGAAACCCACTTTACCTTCTGCAGCCCAAGTGCATCTCACTGAGAGTCACTCCTGCGATGCTGACAGACAACCAGGAGCATGGTGTCTCTGACAGCCAACCCTAGCCCTAACACTGACACCCAGCCACTGCTTACATGTAGCCTCCTGCATTGGAAACAGGGATAGTTGCAGATTCCACTGTGCTTCCTGCTTCAGTTGCAGGGAGGCACTTGCTCTTTTGGTGTGGTGTGGCATTGAGGGCAGCATGGGGATGCTCTGGGGTGAGCTGCTGCAGCTCCCAGTGGTACCACCATCACAGTCTCTGAAAACTCAAACTCCCCTCCACTCTCTTGCTGGAGGCAGCACAGTCCAGAGAGGGACAGCTTGGCCCCTGGGACGCTGCCAGCTTTGCCTGCATAAGCAGCTCTTGTCTGTAAGGTCAGAGGGTTATTTCTGGAAGAAAAGACTCTTTTGTGGGTGCTGCTGCCAACTCTGATTATGACTGTATTGGTTTTCCTGACACTGATTTTTGTCACACAGGAGGACTGATCAAGGCATTGCTACTCCTGGAGCCTACTCCAGGAACAAATCAGGTGGGCAGGGATGGACATCCTATTCCCATTAGTTAACTGTCCATTGCACATATAGTTTTAATGATACTGAAGTAAATGAAGCTAAAAAAATGTCAAGCAGGTAAAACTGTGAAGTTTTAAACTGAAATGGAGACACTGGAGGCTCTTAGTCTCCAAGTGTCCCCATAGGAGGGGTCCTGCCCTGTGCTTTCCTCTGCTGGGGAGATGCATGCTGCTGCAGCATGGTGGCTTGGCAGTCACTGATTAACTGCCTGCCTGGGGAGCTGCTGCCCATTCCATGTGTTACGCTGTGACCCCCTGGCCACTCATTTCTGATGCTTGACTTCACTCTGCAGCTTGTTTATAGACCTTTTTCCACGGTGCTTATTTCCCACAGCCTTTTTTTCCTCTTTACAGTTTCAAATGTAAGACTGAGCCTGATCTCTGCCATCCCCAGCTTTCTTTTTATGGGTAACTGCTCTGCAACTCAGCCATCAGGCCTGCATGGATTCAGGATCTGGACAGCTTGGAAAATGTTTAGGTACAATTTGCCTTCTTATGAGAAGAGCTTACAAGCCTCCCAAAACAGGGGTGAAATGGGATGTCTGGAACCATGCTACTTGGCTTTTTGCCACATGGTAAATATTAACCCACCAGAGAGGAAAATATCCCTCATGGCAGCTTCTGCTTCCCCGGCATCATCTTTACTATCCTCTTTAGTGCATTGCCAGTGGAGTAAGCAGTGACACAAGGTGAAGAACTTGAAATCATATTATATTTATTACATACATGAGATACAAAACCAAATTACCAAAATAGTATAATTTTTTTGTGAGTCCACAGGACCTTGAAAGAAAAATACATACGTAAAGTGGATTGGTAGACTCGTGACTTTTCTGGAGTTGTATTTCTTCTTTTCCTTCCCCTCACACTCATGAACAAAATACACTCTATGCAATGTAGTTTAAAGATGCATTACAGAAAAGATACATTTTAGTGCTGAAAACTGCAGTAAACTGTGCTATATTCCATACTGGTGTTAATGAGAAGTATAATGGCCATATATATTGCAAACACTAACGCAGAGAAAACAAATAAAATGTTCAGTCTTAAATACTAACACAAAAATATAACAAACTCCAGGCCCACCATGAATTGCTGGGTTGTGATACGTGAATGTGAGTGTCAGTCCTTTCTGTATCCTCTCCTTTTCCTGCAGGCAGAGGTTTTGTCCTCTGGCAATTGCATTTTTCATCTCAGTCTCTTCTGCTCACACTGTTAACGCAGTCTCACTGGAGTCCTGCCCGCGGGGTCCAAGTGCTGGTCTGAAGCTGGGACTTCAGTGCAAATGCTTTCTCTTTCAGATTGCACCCTCAGATACTCTGAGTGGCCAGTGCCGGGCTGGCCATCCCCTTTATATCATTAACGCCGTTCAACTGGGGGGTCTTCAGGAGTGCTTCTGTTTCAGGGAGTTTTTTTCATGTGCCACCTTCAACCTCTTGTTTCCCCAACACAATTAGACTTCCCGCACTGTGAAGTGGCAGGTAGTAAAGTGCTTTATACAACGAAATATTTACACTAGGGCTAGGTTCATTTCTTAACACTTCAAGGACAAAAGCTCAGAGATGCTGCACCCTCTGGAGCTGGCTCTTCTCTGCAGCCATGTGGTCGGGGTAGAGCTGGCATCTGCCCTGTGCTGCGCTTGTGCCGAGGCAGAGGGATTTGATTTACTCGAGCAGCTCTGTCCTCGCCAGCACCAGCAGAGAATTTAGCCCCCAAAACCTTCAGTGGGGTGACCAGGTTATAGGCAAGTGGCACCCAATTCTCTTTGACGGGAGCCATGTCTTAACCCAAGGGGATGTTTCTGAAGAGTGGTTGTCACAGCCATACTTCTGCCAGTGCCTGCCTGCCATTGCAGCCATTGCCTTCCCCACAGCAATCACCGTGAGCCTCTGGAAGTCATTCAGGATCCCCACTGATGGCACTGGCAGTGGTGCTTTCCTTCTCAGCTGTAGCTCATGGGCATGCTTTCCCTGTGTAGGGTAGCAGCTTGGGGTGATCAGTGGCTTCATAGGAGTTGCTCCAACATCACACTGTGGTGAGGTAAGCATTGCCCTGCCTTTTGTTTCCCTCAATGTAACCATGAGCTGGGCTCAGGCAAACCTCTGGCAAGGAAGCTACAGGCGAGTGAATGAACATTGGCCAAGAAGGGTTAAATTAGACAGTGCCTACAGCTCTGAATGCCTCGCTACACATTTTGGCACTATTTTCTTACATTCCAGTTTTCATCTTAAAGGTCTTCTCTCTGTGAAGGCCGTTGCATTTTGTGCATAAAGAAATGCCCAAGGCAGTTGCACAGCTCTAGTTGCAGACTCTTTTCAGAATGTCCAGGACCTTTCTTCCGAGAGCTGACTTCCACTGATGGACAAAACTCTTCATGTTGACAATAAGCCTGCCTGTTCGGACATCCTCGTGTCCCGCCACAAGGTACTCCAAGCCTGTAAACCAGCAAAGTGCTCAGGGACTGCACAGCACTACACTTCAGAGGCCTATTAACACTGCAAGGTCAGCCTGGATATCTAGTCCCATGTAAAGAAGGATGTATATGAAGAAATATTTATACATATTGAGTCTCTCATATATCTGTATATTTCTATCTATGGAAAAATGACCCCTGTGGCACATCTGCCAGTGAGATGCAGTATACAAACCTTGACGTTGCTAGCTTCTAAATATAAACGGAAGCAGAACTCGGGGCTGTGCTACCAGTTTTCACTCCTTATTTGGGAACTGCTATTAACTTCACTTGACAGCCACCTGCCTCAGCCTGAATACCTGCCTGGAAATTGATCAATTCAGTGTGTTCCAGTATTGACAGCGTAGGATGGCCCAGTGCTGGTCAGAGTGGCTGGTCTCCCCTTGCAAAGACACACCAGAGCCTCTCTGATGGAGTGGACATGATACTAGATTGGCTGGTGTGAACACCCCAGAAAAGCCTGAGGGGGTGGCAGGCACACTGAAAAGAGGTGCATTAATTTCTGCCTCTGCCAGATGTTTTAGAGACATGACAACAGTGTTTGGTGAACCCTGCCTGGTATCCAGAAGCTGCC
The DNA here is from genome assembly GCA_002631895.1 of Agapornis roseicollis. Classification (NCBI taxonomy): domain Eukaryota; kingdom Metazoa; phylum Chordata; class Aves; order Psittaciformes; family Psittacidae; genus Agapornis; species Agapornis roseicollis. Next base: position 271,061 of record NDXB01009501.1, read on the forward strand.
AGAGAGGGCTGGAGTATGGCCCTGCAATGCCCTGCCATAGGGCTTGCCTCAGCCATTCAGGTCTGCGGTTGCCTTTCAGGTCACGACTTAAAGAATGGAGTCAGGCAATAACTGCTGAGTGTGGAGATGGAGGGAAGCTTTTGGTTTGAATTAGCTGAAGAAACACTGCCACAGATCCCAACAGCCTAAATGGGCCACAAATGAGGAAAACATGGAGGATAATCTCTCCCATGGCAGAACCTCCCAGCCAGGGACAGCATCTCACTGCAGCATGACTGACATACAGCACACATGTGACCCCCCTGTAGCCCTCCTCTTTGCACTGGTCTTGGGGGCACCATGTGGCAGTACTAACTGGCCTGGGGAGATGGGTGTTCCCCAGTGCTCTCAGTCATCCCACTCCATCCTGTCTGCTGTGGAGAGTCTGCTTGTGTTTTCTTGGGTTTACATTTTGTAGCTCACAATAAAGAGTGTCCCCTAGTTAAAGGTCAAGCATATTTTTCTTTAATTCAATACAATTTGTTATCTACTTTATCTGAGGTTTGGGGCATACACATCCTCTCTTCTGCCAAGTAAACACAGGGTATGTGTATGGCAGTATCACCCTTTTCAAGACATTCATTTTGGCGATGCTAATCCTGCTGTTATTATAATAGCGTTCTTCAAGGGCTCCTAAATCTGTCTCCCTGGAGAGAGAACCATGGCATACACCCACAGAGAGCAAGCCAATATTGCTGTGGTTGCTGATTCTGTAAGGTTTTCTGGATTTTCAACCTGATGTTACAGAAGTGTAAAAGTAAAATTAATCAAATGACTGAGATGCCACAAGCCAGGACTTGAGGCTGCAGGTTTTGTCCTCTGTTGCTGGCAGGCAGTTCTCTGCTTGTTTGTGCCTCTGCTTGGCAAAGCCAAGGAAGAGAACGGCTGCTGTTTCCTTGCGGACTGCTGAGACCTTTAAACATTTCAGCTCAGTGCCCACCCAGCAGTCTAACCTGCCTCTGTAGGTGTGTGTCGAGGCGAAGGTGTGCAAGGGTACTGAATATCCCCTCACAGGAACTGAAGCACATTTACAGTCTGAAAACAGCCCATGGAGATTTGATAAATGCTTGGAGTTTTTATTTCTTGCCAGAGACATTAAGAGCCTACCCTCCTTTTGATATCCCTCCAGTGCTGTGAGGCAGAATAAAAATACGTCTTTCTTTCTGTTATTTTTATCTTTGATCTCCTTCATGTTTGTGGGAGATGTGATTTCCGTTATAGCTATATGTCAGGAAATTGTTCTATGTCAGTTAGACTTTTTATCTGGCTATTGTGGCCTTATTCATCTGGAGGTCAAAAGCTCTTACTCTGAGAGAGGGTTAAATCTGCTAATACAATATTGCCAACCAGTCAGAAATTAATGTGGTGCCTAAAGAAAATACTGAGATTTGAAAAACTACCTGGGATCCTTTTTTTTTTCCCCCCTCTGAAATGATTGAATCATAAAGATGCACTCAATTGACATTTTCAAACTTCCCATTAGGACCAACTTCACAATTTCTAACATGAAAGCTGAGGTTAATTTACACTCATGGGATGCCAGCAGCTGCATTTCAAGACAACACCAGGCTTTGCAGTGTAAATCATGACAGCTGGCAAGGGCGTAGCACCTGATGCGTCAGATGCCTGTACTATCCCTAAGGACAATTGCACCTCAACACTTCTGCTGGCATCCAAGCAATCTTCATCGATCCTGTGATCACAGCTGTCTTTTCCTCTGCTAGGGAAAATCAGTGAAGCTCCTCTGAAGTTAGTGGAATTGCAAAGCTGGGTGTTAGATGTGGGATACCCTGTCTGCTCAGTGTTCTGACAGCGTTCCTCCAGTTCATATTAAGACAACCATACCTGGGCTTTCTTACTTGCGTTTGCATATGGAAAAAGAAAACAGCTGTATCTATTTAATTATAGATTTGTGGTGTTTTACCAATATCTGAAGTCTTACTGCACTTAAAACAGTAAAGTTCTGCCCAACACTGCTGATTCATCCGACCCTTGCACCTGACAAGACTTCCTGACTACAGCTTTGCAATCACAGCATCTTGCCTTCAAGGCCAAAGGCAGTCCCTCCTGTGGAGATTAAAGAAGACTACAAACACCTCATCAATGAATAACCTTTTTTGCATGATCCAGCCTCACAGACAGCTCTTTCCTCCCAAAGCAAGCTCCTGGTGCTCCACACATAAGGGATGTCTCAGCACTAAGTTGCCATTTTGATTGGTGATTTCCAAGTGATGTGTGTGCCTGATGGAAAAAACCCTTTATCTGAATTAGCTGATAACTGTTGGTTTATCTCAGAGCTGCAAAGAAAGATGTGTCACCTGGAGCTTAGCTTGCTCTATTGAAGAAAACCATGAGTCTGCATTTCTTTGTCTGTACTGGAGACTGCATGCACTGCTTAGCCACCACTGGTTATACTGAATTTCAGTGACAGAAGATGAGAAAAAAACTGTGAAGCCAAAGCTCTTCTCTCACTTCATAAAAGAATATCTTCCAAATCCTGTAGATGCAAATACCACTTTCAAAGAGAGTTTAGATTAGAATTTCAGGACAGTATGACTCAAATTAGATTTAAATGTGTTTACATGGATTCAAATTAGCATCAGTTTTGAAAAGTTATGTCACGGTGTGATGGGCACTTCTCTCCCTCCGGAAACAGACTGAGAGCCATAAAGCTGTGAGACTGTTATTATGCTTCATAAAGAGAACTGTGTATTTGAAAGTCTGTAGAATGAACCAAGTTTTGTTCTACAAAACTCAGACTTGATGGAGATTGCTGTTAGAATCCAAATGACATAGCAGCCTGACACTGGGCTGCAATCTCATTTCGCTGCTGTGAGGGGATGGAGAGATGGGAATGGAATTTGTGTAAATGTGGTGGGGATATAATGCTCAGGGAGTCAAACCTACCGGGATTGAGAATGGGACAAGTGCAGCCTCTGTTAGTCCAGGATTCAGGGTAGAGTGTTCTCTTGCCCCGGAGGATCTTCAGCTTTGTAGACTTTAAGACTTTCTTGATCTTCACATTGACTTCTGCATGGGAGCCCTTGTCATGAGCTGACAAGATCTTTGTCTTGATCACTGGGAAGACACAAATTCAAAACTAGGAATATATAAACTATTTACAGTGCTCTCTCTTTTTCTTTTTTTGGTCTAATGCAGCTGTCTGGGTGAAGCAATGAGGGCTATTACTTCATTACAGTGGAGTTAGCCTGATGGTCCTTGCTGGGGATGCCAAGGTCAACTTCCAGGGGAGTACATACATCCCCAAACCTGTAGCCAGGAATGCTGCTGGTTTGGTTTGGTCATGGCCCCTGGACCTGCCATGAGGGCAGCAGGAGAATCCCAATGACCTGATTTTCAAAACTTGTGAGAGCCTCATTTTCCCAAGAGCTCAGAAAAGACTTTGGCTTCCTTAGCACTTGTGGAAATCAAGCGGAAAGCCCTAGTTTTAGGGATGGACCTGGAGGCATTGTTGGCCTTGGCCTGGGCAGACCAGGTAGCAGGCAGGGGTGTGAGGAGCTGCCCACATCCCACCTTGGTGAGCACTCTTGCTGCTGGTCCTCCTGCTTTGCACACCTGCTGAATCCAAATGGAGTAGTGGAGACTGAGACATTGGTGGGGACTGAGGCAAAGCATGGAGTATTTTATGCTCACAGATACCCACTGGCACACTCCTGCTGTATTTCATCTACTGAGCCTCTGCACAGTGGAAGCTCACAGTTCAGGTCTCATACATGACCCTCCCCCTGACAGTGTTAATGCCTACTTACACTGGTAGGTGTCACGGTATGGTGGTGCTTTATTCAGCTCTGCATGCTAGGAAGCTCAGGGAAAACTCTTCCTGCAGTATGACCTCCTGAAGGTCATGATGAGCCCTATAATTCATCAGTCTCTCCAGTTCAGCTGACACCTTTGCGAGCTGAGTGATGAAAGGGTAGGAAGCCTGAGTGCACTTTAGATAAGATTTATGAACTTGGGGTTTTGTGACTTTTTTTCCCTTATCTTTTGCAAGATTAAACACAGTCACTATGGTGGTCAGGGAGCAGTGCAAAGCAGAATCAGGCTTTTTGCTAATATTGCTAAGCCAGGGCTATATTTCAACAGCTGGCAGCCCCTTGAACTTCCCTTTGTGGGTTGCTCCACAGCCTGCAGAGGTATGGGTTATCTCTCTGTGCATTTTCAACTTCAGTGTGAGATGAAACAGGTGCAAGAGACCCCTGGAAGATTGTGAAGGAAGGGAGTATTGTGCAGAGCATTCCTTGTTCTGCTGCAGTATGAAGAAGGTGGCTCACTGGCACACACCAGAAAGGTCTGGGAAACAAACTGCCTCCTCTCATTCAGTTAGATCCAATAGACACATGGACAGTATACATCACCCCATTGCAACAGCTGAACTTTGTTGACAGGGGGCAGTTTTCAGTGGCTGGAAGTGTTTCCTCAGTGTAGTGTCTTGTGTGGTGATCACTGTCCATCCTCACATACAGTGTAATTCAGATTTAGTGGTTCTGTGCTGTGCTTGGGACACCTGATCTACAGATGGAGTTTCAGTGACTCATTTTTGGGAACAGTACTTTACAGTTTAATCTAGACAACCTCTCAGGGGCATTAACAGCTCTAGTTCTCCCATGGTTTTAGCACAAGGGTATTTTGGTAGCAAGAGAGGTGCATAACAGACCAAGATGTTTTACCCACCTTAACTTGGCACCATGATATCTATATATTTTGGAAAGGCCAAAGATCTCCCCTTAGACTGAGTAGCCCACGGTTTTGGGCTACTCCCAGGTTTGCCAGGAAGGAGAAGTACACAGAGCAGCACGTCTCATGCTTGACACCCTTGGACCAACTTGCAGCACCTCCCTTTATGTCCCTGCCACCTCATCTGCAACTCACCATAGGTGTACTTCATCCCGCAGAAGACCTTGGGATTCCCTAAAACTTGCTCTTTACATTCGCATTTACCTGGGGGAAGAAAGGAAACAAACAGCTGTGGATTGTGCTCTCAGGACCTGCAAGAGCTTTTCATGTGGTCCACAAAGCCCATGCAGAAAAAGCCCTATTTTCACATCCAGACTGAATATAGTCTTAGTCCAAGGGCAATTATTCCTTGCTTACAATTTGAAGAAAAGGGAAACAAAGGCCTTACTATTTTGCCTTGTTATGCAAATAACACGCATGTCTTTCCCTGTGGTATTTTCCACACTGTAATGTACCAGACAAAATATTAAAAGGAAATGTTGCAGAGGTTAAGGCAGATTAATGACTTCCGTGATCTTAGAACAAAGAATAACATGATATACTTATTTACGTTCAAAATGAAGTTGCCCAGACAAATGATGGAGCTTTCCTCTCAATTAACTCAATTATTGTATCTTTGAGATTTTATCGTGCTGCTTTCTGAAGATGGAGGAAATGATGTTTGCCTGCTTGTATGCACTGATTGCAAGGGAGGATGGCTTGATGCTGCACCATGGGGTCAACTTGCCTTGCAGCAGCCTCACACAGCACCAATCTCCTCCTGACTATGGCAACAAGAGGGAAACAACTTCCCCAGCTGAAGCTATAGCTGAAATGCTAGGCCATAACTGCATCAGGAGCTGCAATCGATGCCAAAGTTATTGTGGGTATTGGCAAAATAAATTCTGAGTTAGAAACTTCCCAATTACCTGCCAATTACCCCCACCCTCTAAATGATGTTGCTGGTTTGCCCAGCATCTAGTAGTTCTAGCAAATACAAAGACACATTTAAAACGTGGCCAAGTAAAACATGAGAGCACTCAGCCTTGAAATTCAGAGCTGGGACTGCAGATTCAGGCAGACAACTCTTGTCCTCTTGGCAGGTAAATGCTGGGTGCAGGCTTTCAGCATGAAGCATCTGCCTAGAGGGTCCTCACATTGACAGGATGAGCCGTAAGACTCCTCCAACTTGTGGAGGGGAAAGAGGTGGGCACACAGGATGTTAATGGCGGAACATCCATCCCCTGCTACAACTGACAGGGTGCTAATTACAAGCTAGTGCAGAAGACTGCATCTGCACTGGCTGCTGGTTGGAGGGATGGGATAGGGAAACACACGTGAAGCTGCTGTCCTACCGGAGTGCCGGAGCGCTGAGAAGCCCTGCTCATCCTCCCAGCCCCAGGTGGGCTCGCTCTCATTAAGTACTGCCTGAAAAGGAGGCGCTTCATTGTGCCAGGTCACATCTGAGCTGTTGGAGGGAAAGGAACATGGTCAATTTGGAGCCAGTGGAAAGCAGGGCCCCTACCAACCCATCCAACATGACTGCATGTCTTGGTGATGTTAAATGGCAGAAGCAGTTTTGCAAAGTGAACAGGTTGAGTATTGCCAGACTGGGTCATGTATCCATTTTGGGTTTAAAATAAATTAGAGGGATTTATATGCTGTAAATAACCGCAGTGTGGTAAAAAAGAAGCAGCATATAAGATCCAGAGGGTGAATTCTAATTAAAATGTACTGTCTTCTAAAGTCAGAGCTTGACTCCAAGTCCAACAGAGCTGAGCTGCAAAAGCAACAATATTCAGCTTTGGTCTCCTCTCACTCAGACATCCTTGAGGGCCAGATTTTGCTTGTGGAAACGAAGCACATGTGAAGGTTATGGAAAACACCCAATACATTAACACCAGCACCAAGAGCCAACAATCAAACATCACTGGTGGCATGCCATGGTGTGCCAGTCACCCAGGTGAACCACAGCCTCAGCTCTTGCTCTGTCCCCAGTTCCTGACCATACCAATCCCAAATATGGTATATAATGGGTATTTTTCAGCTCATGTGCCATACATAAATGGGGTTAGTGCGATGCCTTCCCTGGGACAGAGATCCAGGGGGTAAGGCGAGGCTGGGAGCCAGTGCCCATGCTCCCATGGGATGGAGATCCCAGGAGTATGGTGAGGCTGGGAGTGGGTGCCTGGGCCCCCTATCTCACCTGCTGCTGCGGCAGTCACCCGTGTGTGGGTCGCAGCTGCGGGCGCAGTCGCAGGGGCGGCAGCCGTAGGCACCGAAGCCCCAGTAGCCGGGGAGGCAGCGGTCGCAGCGGGGCCCTGCCACACCAGGCTTGCAGGGGCAGTCACCGGTGTTGGGGTCGCAGAAGGTGCCGGGGCCCAGGGGGAGAGTGGCCGATCCCAGGGGGTGGCAGGAGCATGCTGTGGGAGAGAGCATCTGTGAGTGCTAAAGCTCTCCAGGACAGAGGTGCAGAAGATGCCTACGAAAACACTTTCCTGCCAGGGACACCGGTGGGGTTTCTGGGTTAGGGTTAGGGTTTTTGACCCTCACCCATATACATCTGAGCAGTCCCCCTTCAGAATCTGTATGATTTTCACTTTTTGAGCTATCTTAATTAGTCAACCTACCCTGGTGTCATGTTATGTTTCATCAAACAGGCCTTTATTACTTTCCATGTAGCACGCAGACTCCAGTCCAGCCAAATACCCAGGGATGTGCCTGGCTTGCAATGATGTTTAAGCAGCTGTGGGTGCTTCACTGAAAAAATGCATCAGAGTGCAACTGCTTTCTAATAACAACTGTCTTGCATCCAGCAGGTTAAAACCCCCTTCAGAACAGTCATTTTAACTGAAGTGGAGGCTGAGCAAAGAAGTACCCCTCTGTCTCTGTCTGTTTTTCTTTTAAAGCCATCAATTAGCAGGACAAATTTCTTCACTGAAAAAGTAGTCAGGTATTGGAACAGGCTGCTGAGGGAATGGTGGAACTGCTGTTCCTTGAAGCATACAAAAACTGTGTAGATGAGGCCCTTGGTGACATGGTTTAGTGGTGGCCTTGGCAGTTCTGGGGTAATTGTTGGACTTCATGATCTTGAATGTCTTTTCCAACCTATGTAATTCAGTGACTTAAAAACAAACAAACAAGAATGAGGACACCAATGGCTCGGAGATATGCTTTTGGGTACACTCCAGGACATGGGTTTGCAGAGTGCATGTCAGAAATGCCGGCTGCTCTTTTTGCCTCTCCCACAGCCCCTCACAGCAGAACAATGCACCAGAAGTGTACTGGGACGCACTGGGAGAAAAGGCCATTATCACAAATTAGAAAGTATGCCTTAAAATAGGTGGTGTCAAGTTTTCCTTACCTACTGCTTAGGATTTTTTTTTGGCATAAATGCAATTTGCATCTGCTGTGAGACTGCAGTCTTTTTCTCCCCAGATATATTAATCTTTTCAAACACCAGAAATACACCTAACAGAAATGTGATCCAAACCTCTGGACATTTGGCCTGGCCAGCAGGCAGCGTGATTCCCCCCGCAGGACCAGTAACTGGGTGACTTGTGCTCTCCTGCCCTCAGGCTTTGGTTCTCAGACCGGGACACATGATCAGCCTTGTGCATTATGGCAACACATTCCCTGCTGGAAGACTTCTGTCTAAAGGTCCATTTACATAAAAATCAGATTTCCTGAGAAAATTTCATCTGGGGGGAAATTTTTCACCAAATCCCAATGCAAATATTTTGAGTTTGCAACCTGAAGGCAATAAGGCAGAAAGCCACTGCATGCAGCACAACCTTTCTTCCTCTTGAAATACTTATTGCTCTGTGCATATATTTGATTTTGCTCTGACAACATTTTTGTGGTTTCAGGGATTTGACATACCTGGAGTGTCATTTCAAAATACTAAAGGATAGGTTAATATTGGCAGTTAACTTAGAGGCGACTATGATTCCAAAATCTTTGCCAAAGTAATCCTCAATTTTTCCCCGCCCTTTCCATTCCCAAACAAATATAATTATATAAAATTAAAAGATTAAAAAGCCTCTCCACAACCTGCATTACTAGCTGCAGGCAGTGAACTCCAGTACCTTTAATAGCATAGCTTTCAGCAGTGCTCACCTCACATACCTTTCTCCTGAAGTCTGTCAAGTGTTTTACACCTGATACATGTAGTCAAATGCTCTTTTCCTACTAGATGTGGTGTGTATTTCTGGCATTCTTCGGCCCCTTCAGGGGAAATATCTAGCACTTAAAGCTCTTCTATTCCCCTGCAGTCAGTGAGCTCAGAGCTCAGAGAGAGATTTGGTCCTGTTTCAGTTGGATTTCAGCTGTTTAACACCCAGCCCCTGTTGGGGTTGGAGCTTTTAATGTTTTAGACAATGTTTTCACACATTTTTCTTCCTAATGGAAAATTTCATAGCAGTGGCAACACCGTGGTGAGACAAGAATATTAAATGTACAAAGGCTGCTATGGAAAACATAACAGCAAGCTCATAGGCAATTAAAACAGCATTGAAAAATGAGAATGTAGTTGGCTATATTTTTTAATAAAAGCTTCAAAGAGATGTGCTGCAAAGGCTGGTCATTTCTGTAAGGGCTGCACACCCACATCCACGAACCTTGTCCTTCCTGGCTGCTCCCCTATGAGCTCCCCAAGTTGCCAACCTGCTTTCCATTGGTGGCTGGTTAATTGAAGCTTTTTGGTCTTGTACCTTAGGTGGAGGCTCAAGATGACTAAATGCCATTAAGCTGGATGTTTTGGGTGGCAAACTCAGAAGATGGTAACTGTGAGGTGCTACAATGGGAACGTGCCAAGCAACGCAGAGACATACAGTGCACTTGCATCACTATGCACTGAGCACAGAAATGAGAATCTAAAGCTCAAATGTTAGCTCACTGTACCAACTTTGAAACAAATGCATGAAAATAGGACCAAATGTGTCCATACTATGGTAATGGCAGGAAAAAAAGACTGCAGGATTGACTATGCAAAACTGACCAGCTGCAGCTACTGCTCCTTCATGGACTGCTGCACCAAGTGTTGGCTTTAGACTCCATTTTCCTCCTTCCACCCAATCTGCACTTTGCTGTAGCAGACATTGTAGGAGACCCCTCCAGAAAGGCAAGAGGAGCAGCTGAGCAGCAGATAAAGCAGATATAGACAGTGTTGGATGGCACTTTGTGGTGGATAAACATTTTCATAAACATGGGTGTAGAGTGCAAGACTCTCAATACAAGGTTTTGAGATAGCGTCTGTCTCATGTGCTAGTGATAGTGGCCACCCCTCTGCAGAGGCTAGTGGTTTCCATGGCTAAGGGAGCTCCAGTGTGAGAAGGGCTGACTGGGCACCACTAGGCTGGGTCCAAGGCACAGGCTTCATCTTTTTGTTTTCTTTGTGATTTGTAAGCAGCATTGTTTAAATATTCACCACCCTGTAGCATATAGCATTATTTTGCACATGACTTCCACACACATGTGAAATAACAGCTGCCTGTTTTGGCATGTCATGTGCTGACTGGCATCAAAACCCAGTGAGCGGGACTCCAGAGGAGCTGGATTTCTACACCCTGGATTGGTGATAGCATCATGGTTTCTTCAGCTGCCCGCTAACCTCTGGAAATGACAAATATTTACCCTCAAAACCCTCCAGTTGAAAAGCAAAAATAAACCCAGCAGTTATAAACCCCAACTTATTGTCTGCAATTATACTGTAGCTGGGGCTTAAAAATTTATGAGGGATGCAAAGAAAAGGACCGATAGGTATGGCAGGGGAAAAGAGCCATCAGATTGCTCTTTAAAATGGCAGAATGTCTTGTTTTATCAGGTACACACCTACTCCTGAGCAAATATTATATATGCTCTTCACCTACAAGAATCTTTAAAGTATCCTTAAAGATTATGGTTTAACAACTCCTTTATTTACTTTGACCCTGGTATGTTAAAATTTTCAATGCTGCCCTGCAGTTGAGCAATAATGGTGCCTTGAGCCAGAAGCAAGCAGTTAACGCTGTGGCCTTCCCCAAAAGAATAACAGGGCACCACGCACATCCCTTGTTATTGCAGACCATGGCATGGTCCTTGGAAATGTGCCAGACACAGGCTGTGATTACTCTTATATAATTTAATTTAACAGTCATCAGTCATTTGCTATGGCCCTGCAAGCTGCTGGGCTCCCCCATGAGATGCTGGGTCCCTGAGTGTAGGGAGCATCCCCTGAAGTGGGAGACCAGAAGGGCAATAGTAAAGGGATCCTAAGGAGGAGAGCATTTGTGAGGGTTTGAAAAGCCCAGAGGGAAAAAAATCTGTGTGTTTGTAGCAATACGGTCTCTGAAAGGAAAGCATTCAGATGACCCCTACGCTTTTGTGGAACCCTATTTATGCTGGGGTTATGAGTACTTCATGCTGAGATCCTTTAGTACCTCATGCTCTGTAACTCATAAATACAAAAAAACCCCCAACAAAGTACATGCACTTAATGCAGAAAGTAAATAAATACAGGTGTTTTCACACTGTACTCAAGGCTATCTTACAGTTCTTTTCAAATATATGTTACTTTTGGCCTTTAAATACCAGAGTTCATGGATACATAGCTGGTCCATAAAGAGGCTGAGTTGTTGCATTAAAGAGTAATGAAAACAAATTTATAGTCTTTATGTCAGGCACTTTTGTTTTGAAAAATACATGGAATGCCATGGGCCGGTGATTTAGAGATGAGCACAGAATGTCAAGAAGGCCAAGCACTGGCATACAGCAACAAAAATACCCATTAATTATCTCATCTCCACTGCTTCCTCCTGCCCAGAAGGGCTGGGAGGAACTTTTTAATCAAGTCTCCTGGGATTTGGCTAACACAGAGCCAATGGTGTGATGTAAGCCTGACTTCATTAGCACTGAGCTAACTTGCACACAGGCACACGCACACTGTTGGCAGCCTTCCCTTTGAGCCACGGCTGTTTTGCAGAAATACATCCCAAGACCTCTGTTTTCATCTGGTTTTGCAAGGAAGAAGTCTCCCTGCTGGCCAGCCCAGGAGGTGCCATTTGACTTCCTCTTGGACCCTCCAAACAGCCTCTGGGCTTGCACTGGGTGTTTCAGCATGAGGAAAACTATGGGTAGGTCCCTTATGAATCTCCATCTCCTTGATGGGACCTCACAGGAGATGGTGGCCACTTCTACCACCTCCAAAGTGAAGGACATTATTTTTAGGTGTCCAGAAGACTGCACTCAAATCAGTGCCAAAGCTTGACCTGGCTTCAATGCCCTCAGAAAAGTGTGTGGTCTTCCCTGACAGGAGCTGGCACATAAAAGAGCACCATGAATTACAGCCCTAGCAAAGGTAGCACAATCCCAGTAAAAGCACATTTTTGGAGCTTGGGGGCCCCATACAGAATTTATTTCAGTCTTTTCTCCTGTGTTATCTACCAGGAGTTAATTAATCCAATCAGGGATTTTTAATCAGCAAGGATGAATCTGTGAGCTAGAAAGAACCCCTCGAGCCTCTACTTTGGATCTAAGTGCAATATTTAAATCTGTTTTTTTACTAATAAAACTCCCCAAGAAAAGTTCATTGCCTAAGTTCTGTCCATAATGACGTAGGAAAAGTATCTCTGATGTTTCAGAGGAGAAGACTTGGAAATCTGATGTACACAAGTAGGTAAAGGAACTTAAAAAAGTCATTAAGTTCACTGTTTAAAAATCAAATTTGTGTACATACTACAGCAGTGAAATAATTATTTACACAAGTAATGGAGAACTGTGGTCAGTGCTGTTTTCATAAAGAGCATTAGGGCTGTAAAACAGGCAGTTCAGCTGCTTCTGCTCCTCCTTTCAGTAAGTGAAAGAAGAAGAGGAGGACTTCTGCGACAGGCTGTCAGGGGAGGATCATGATGAGAGAGGCTGAGAGCTGCGGTTGTTCAGCCTGGAGAAGAGAAGGCTCCAGGGAGACCCTACTGCAGCCTTTCCAGTACCTAAAAGGGGCCTACAAGAAAGCTGGAGAAGGACTTTTTACAAGGGCCTGTAGTGACCTGACAAGGGGAAATGGTTTTAAACTGAAGAAAGGTAGATTTAGATATTAGGAAGAAGTCTTCAGTATGAAGGTGTGAGGTGCTGGAACAGGTTGCCCAGAGAAGCTGTGGCTGCCCCATCCACGATAGTGTTCAAGGCCAGGTTGAATGGGGCTTGGAGCAACCTGGTGTACTGGAAGGTGTCTGTGTCTGTGGCAGACAAGTTAGAACTATATGATATTTAAGGTCCCTTTCAACCCAAACCATTCTATGATGTGTAGTGAAGGAGCGAGACAAAAGTTGCTCCCCACCTGACCATGCAGACAGAAGTGAAACTTCATACAGCCTCCCAAACTGAAATGTAGCTCCCTACTGCAAAAGGGTTTCTCTTCCTTTAAACACAGGTACTCCTCCTTTGAAGAAGAGAGATGTGCTCAATGTCCCCTCAAATGACACAAGCAGGGTGTCATATTTTTTTCTGTCACTCATGAATGTCCTCCTCCAGACTTGGGTCAGCAAGGAGAAATCTGGTGAAGCCAGTGGGTGGCTGTATATGCAGAGGGAAGAGCATTCCTTCACCCTATATTTAGCTGGCCAGTGTAATGTACTCAGCATGGTTTGGGGATCCGGAGTCCCCCACAGTGAGTCACCATCCTTGCAGTGGTCCCTGGGGAGCATGGCTTTTGGATTGCTGCTTCTGCTTGGGAAATATTTAATTTCACATGTGGCCAAGTCATTGCCTTTGGCCTGACCTCCTCTGTGTCGTGCCTTGTGGAATATTACTTAAATCATGTTCCTGTCTCTCCCTGCTTACCCACCTGCTGATGCTGTGAACATGTACTGGTGGGCGATGCTATTTATCAGCTGTTGCCTGAGGCACCCTTCTGAGGTTGTGGCAATCACCAAACAAGGAGAACATGAAAACATGATGCAGCTTTTCCTCTCCAAAAATAGCAAGAGAAAGTCAATTAATCATCTCTCTTTCCCTGCCCTCAGGCTATAGGGCTCCTCAGGACAGATATGTCAGCAGCATCTGAAGGAGTTAGTCCTGCAAACCACATCACTGCTTTTTGCAAACAGCATCAAAAGGTAATTCAAAGAACTCCCTGCTCTTCACAGAAGCAAGAATATTGTTCTAAGGAGGGGCAGGAAGATCTCACCTTTCCTTTAACACCCTCCCACTTAAGAAGCATTTTGTTAGTGAGTGCTCACTGACTTACGTTTGCAGGCATCTGGGGCAGAGAAAGGCTTCCTGAGGTCCCGGTAGAAGCCCGGCTTGCAGCGCTGGCAGTGCTGCCCTTCTGTGTTGTGCTGACAGTTGTCACAGACACCACCGCTGCGATTGCCTGATACCAGCCACGCATCCATGTCGAAATGACAAGTGTCAGCATGCCCATTACACTTGCACGCTGAGGCAAAGAGAAAGGGAACAGGAAGACTCATTAAGGCAGTGAAAGATGTTGATTTATAGAAAAGAGTCATGAAAAATCTAACCCATGTTTTGGAATAGGAGAGCTGACCCATGAACCTGTTATTCATTCAAAGGCATGAAGTATCATCACAATTTCATCTATGCTCCACAACCTCTAGAGGTCATTTAAGGAAAAAAATGATTTCTTTAACTCTTTTATTTCCAGTAGGGGTTTCCCAGTACAGGGTGGTGCAAGAAGACCCCACTGGTTCTGCTGGAGCAGAATCCTTTCCTCTCTGTTTCAGAAATCAGCAGTTCTCTGTACAGCATCTGCCATGTGGATGTTGTCAGGAAGCTCCTTGCATCTGATGGAAGGAAAAGGCAGGTAGAAGGGAGGTGTGTGGGAGAAGGCAAGCATTCCTCTTTCCCTGCCCTGGCAGTGGAGAAAGTCTGGATGCCCACATGCCTGAAGTCAGGGGCCAAGTGAGATCTATTCCAACTCCTGTTTGTCAAATGTTCACTGTCATTCCCTTGGGGAACATCCACACTGCAGTGAATGTGACCGCAGCACACATAAGAAGGCTGATGTTAGCTTCAGTGTTGCCGGCTTCATTGTAGCCAGGGAACAATGGCATTCAAAATGCCTGCAAACTTTTCTGGGGTAGTGTAGTTAAACCTTAATGCCTTTCTGGTCAGACTGCTGCTGATACTGAAGCAGACTGCCCCATGAGCTCTGCAGTCCCCTGCAGCCTGCACTCACCCTGAGCATCCTGCCCAGAACCATAGAAGTAATACCTAAACCTCCCCAGAGCCCGCACCTACTCCTACCCCCAATCCTCATAGGGTGAGCAAAGCCCATGTCCGGCAGAGGCGGCCATGCCTCCCATAAATATATCTGTCAGTGTTGCCCAGGGAGAGGACAATGCAGGCTGCCTTCAAGGCACCCTGGCAGCCTCCAGTCTGCCCACTGCAGAAGACCATATCCCAAGGAGATGCACTTGGGTCCCACAGAAAGGCCAAATCAACAGACAGCATGGCCCTGTGAGGATTTCCAAGTGAGGGGCTGTGCAAACAGGGCTGTCTCTGCTATACAAACATGTAGTGGGTGCTGGGCAGAGCATGGCATTGGCTCTCCACTCACCGAGCTGTTTTGCCAGCACCTGCCCACCACCATAGTATCTGCTGCCTCTTGGAAATACAGGAGAAAGGCACAGGAGGATAATCATTATGCTCCAGAAGAGGCCCTGGAGACACTGATCCTGGCTGGCTACTTACACCGACACTCTTTGGGGGCTCCGGTTTTGCCATCGGCAGCCTGCCAAGGTTGGTCATTGTAGAGCGGGGCACAGTGCTGGCAGTGGGACCCTGCTGTGTTGTGCTTGCACATGCATTTCCCATGGACCTAGTAAGGGAAAGAGAGCAAGGATCACCCACAGCAAAGCCCAAAGAGTCTCCAGGACACAAGCAATGCCAATGTACAGGAGATAACGCGCCAGCTAGACGCTATTGCATAGACTAGAAAGAGGGTGAGCATGAGGTCTGCCTTTATGTCCAGTTCAGTCAAAGGCAAATATTCTGCAGTTATATTTTCAATTAGATCGGTATTTGTGGATCTGTATGTCATGTTATTGTATAATCATACCTTTATTATATTTTTGAGAACTTAAAGGACCTTTAGCAGAGAGTTTCCAGCTGAAGCATGAATTTCCAGGAAAGAAAAAAAAGGGCCAAGATTCAAAGCATCCCTGGGAAACACTGCAAAACCTTCCTCTTTATCTTGCTCCCAAACATGAATACACCTTTGCAGTACTGCAGAAATAGCACCCACAACCTCAGCAACTAGCTTTGTGTGTCTCGCCATCACCAACATAAGAAATTATGAGGAAAAAAACATAACCCCCCAGAACACAGATATCCACTCATCCTAGGTGGCTGGAAAGAATCTAGGAATAACAAAGGAAGAGCCAAGGATAGCACAAGGACCATGAGTGACTATACTCGGATATGTTCATGACACATGGATAATTTAACAGCTAGACAGCCTCGTGTAAGGGGGGGTAATTAGAGATGAAAAGCCAGCATAGCACACTTAGTGCCAGCTGCCCTGTCAGCTGCTGGCATTACTCACACTGTTGGCAAAAGCAAAGAAAACAGGATGTAGCCAGAGGACAAGAGCAGCCCGACAGCCCCTAGATGCAATGAAATCAAGCTCTAAAGCAGCATGGCTCTGCTGGCAAGGCTGAAGGCCCTGTCTTTTCCTGTGGAGCATGGGGAGCAGCTACTTACCATAGCTATTTGGTGGCTGCCTGTGCTTGCAGCTTTACTCCTTTGACATTTTGCTGTTAAGTACAGTTTTATTAAGTGCATTTCATCTAAAAGTCTTCCAGATGCATGGCCAGACTTGAACACAACCAGCATCCCATGTTTGCTGAAACGAGCTGAGAGATGCCTTACCACCCTGGTGCCCCTTTCTTCACCAGTCATAGGGAAAGCAGTAAAGAAAGGAGGGCAATAAACTGAGTATGGCTCTGCTTCTCTTGCTGCTCAAAGACCTTGGCCTGCCCTGCCAGTGTGGTCCTGAGCTTATACAACAGGTTGGCCATAAAACCAAAGGAGCTCAGGAGCTGCACCAGCTGCTTTCAGCATCAGGAGCAATACAGGGCAGTCGGGGTGCCTGGTGATCCAGTCCAGAGCTGGGGCATGGCTTCAGCTACAGGAAAATGGTGCCTTCCTCTCTGTTTAACTTGTGGTTTTCCAAGTGTGCTATTCCTAACTGTATGACTGCTTATGAGACCTGCCATGAAAAAGGTTTATGAAAAACCTGAGCAGTAAACAAAATAGAAGAGACCCTCGAACATGTTGTAAACAGCTCCTACTTGCTGCATAGGTTCACCACCTCCCCCCCTAGCTAATGATGACTTTCTAATTTATTTATTTGTAATGAATAGATTTCAGCTGCTCTCTCACAGGGGTCAGATGTAACCAGCACAGGTAACACTTTAAAGCTGACCTGGAAAGTCCTTAAGAGACTTTTCAGCAGCAATGCAAACAACATAAATTCTCAAAAACTTTTCAAGTGATCTTTTCCTGTCCTATTAAAATGTCTGGATCATCAAAACAGGAGTAAGCAAAATACAATACAGCAACTGGACTGCACAAGCATGGACAGACAGATGGAGTCAGACAGAATGCTCAAGCATCGAAACTAAAGCACAATTACTAAGATAACATCTCTTTCTGTGCTGTTTGTCCTCATCACAGTTGGGCTCACTGCAGATACTAGTTGGTCTGTCTGGTTTACTGTATGGATTTGTGCTTAAATGAGTGCTAATGTTTGAAAAGAATGAGAAGCACCTGCAGAGGCACAGCACATGATGGACCAGCTGGCCCCACTTCTGCATCAGAAGCAGCCACAGAGGCTCCAGTCTTTGGGAGCAATCTTTGTCACAGGCAACAGGGTTCCCAATTCCCACAGTGCTGTGCCTTCACAGCAGCACTACTCAAATGGGCTGGAGCCTAAGAAAACTCAGCCTCTACTAGGCCCCTCCAGGTCCCATGGTGACCCCAGCCCCTTCCAGCCAGGCAGAGCAGAGCACAGACCTGCTACTGAACAAGCCAAACAGCTAAATGGCCAGCCTTAACTGAGCAAGAGGAGGGAAACAGGGTCTTTAATAACTTGTTTCTCAGCACAGCTGTTCAGTTAATACCTTTTACCCAGAAATGGAATGAATGTCGGACCTAAGTGCTTCGAAAACCTTGCCTCAGGGTGATGTATTTATTCTCTTTCAATAGCATTATAATGCTTACCCCTCTAAATAACTAAAACAGATCTGCTTTAAAATATCTCTCCATTCTCGCTTTATCCCATTGAAGAAAATCTCTTTTTTCTTCTAATAATTCCAGCATGACAGAAAGGATTTTTGTGCATTGGAAGCAACAAAAGAAGGTGAATATTAGCAAGCCCTTTCTTGCAGCCCATAGGCAGACAGGCATTTTTTTAATTATAATACTGTGACAGCTGAAAATGGGAGAAAGACAGGACAAGAAGATAGGGTAATAGAAGGCGGCAGGTGAAAAACAGCCAGTAGACTCTCTACATCAGCCAAAATTAATGCCTGTAAAAGCCGTAGGAGGGCCAGATGCAAGGCTATGGTGCCCTGTAAATTCCCTGTTGTGCCACAGAGCAGTTGGGAACCAGGGCTGAGAAACCAGCCCAGCAGCTCTGCTGGGACCTGAGGTAGAGTGTGGAAATGATGGACCTGGCCTTGGGGATTTCTCTGTAATCTCAGCACCTTTCTGGAGGCAGAATATGACCCTCACACATTTTTGACTCCCTTTTCAGTCACCTTGTTTGATGTTTAACTGTAAGGCGTACCCACTTGGGTCATTCTAGACCATTGCTAAGTACATAACACAATTCCCAGTACATCTCACCCTTTTCAGCATTCACACCGCTCTCAACTCATTTAAGCGACAAAGCCTTCTCATACCATTTTTCATTTTGTCAGGGGGTCTTTACATCCCAGTTCACTTTCACACTGTTTCCCTTCTTAGCTCAACAGCCCTGTTGCAGCGTCAGTCATTAGAGGGCACAATGCAAACAGTGTTACAAAAGTTGACTTCTGTAAGATGAATGAGCAGCTGATTTCTCTATACAAAGACAGTTGCTAAGGCATGCTTCCTTCCAGAGCCTTTTGTTGCTGAGTTATAACTTTCCAATGCTTCCTTTCAGATTGCAAATACATAGGGTTTTTTCTCTAGTCAAATGCTATAAAATACTTTCGCCCCTATTTATCATGTTCCAAAATGCTGGGCAGTGAGAAAGAAATCCTGCATCAAGGCAAAAATGCTTTCAGCCACCTGTTATGAATAGGTTTTTATTGAAAGAACTCACCCACTATATAGAGTCTAAGACAAACGCAGACTAAAAGAAAATCGATGTCCCCAAGCATAAATAGGCTAAATAGCTGGGAGGGGCAACTGCTTTTAATAGCATTTCTTTCTTGGAACTGCTAAAACTGTATTTTCTCTATTTTTTTACTTTCTTGGAAAATGAGCATAATATCAGCCTAAAGGAAAATCACGTCATTCATGCTGGGTTTCTAACGATAGCTTTTAAACTGTGTTGCACTCGAGCCACTGTGCCAGTTTTAGAACCAATGCCTACTGGCTGCATGTGGGGAGGTATTCTTTCCCAAAGCACCATACAACCAAATTTACATATGAAAAAATTCTCATATCCTACCTTGTTCTTGTGAGAGAATACAAAGCTTGTCCAGGGTGTGGGAGATGTCTGGTGGGCTTTTTTTATGCCTTGCACAATAGATTTCTGTCAGTGGTACTGGAGAAGCCCTTCAGCACCTTTTGATGTCAGTAGCATGATAACAATTTATAACAGCTACTGGTTTAGCCACATGGGAAGTGGGAGGAAGATTCACTTTGTCTGACTATACAGAAGTGCTTTAGCATAGTACCTCAGTCTACCCATGATCCCAACCATACTGTATCCCTCCACCCCTTCATAACTACGGAATGAGCTTGGATAACTTGGGTAACAGCTGGCTAACTAGGGTACATCAAATGCATGCCTAAAATTAGGTGAGGTGTATCTGGGGTTTGGTGTCTCATTGTCAGGCAGCTGTCAGCAATCAGGTTCAAATGCATACATTCAGTAATCAGGTTCCTGAGCTGATTTGTCTGTTCAGCCTAGAAAATAAAGCACATCTCCTGGAAAAGCCCTTGGCTTACACTGACACAGCACCTTGGACTATTAAAGAGGCATATAAGTGTAATTACAGCAGTACCGTTTCAGTATGGCAGCAGCACCACACCAAACTGCTTTGGGCATGCATCTTAAGTCCATGGAAAGCTTCATTGAAGATAGAACTAAGTTCTAATTTCCCATTTCCTTTTTTTCAAAGCAAAGAGAGCTGCTGTATCACGTTATTTAAATTGACATTGAGGGTAAAAGAGAACAAGAGGATGAACAAACCCATACCACTTCATGTGTTCTCACTCTGCTTAATGCAGGTGAAAGATGTGCAGATGGGGTTGCACTAGCAGGAGTGCAAGAGAGGAAAGAAAGGACAGAGTGGGAAACATTAGATAGCTGATAATACTGGATTATCAGTGAGATAATGAAGTCATCCATTGATAGTATGATCTCATCTCACAGGTGTAAAAGCAGGAAGTCACAGTAAGGCCACAGCACTCTAAGACTGATAGTTTAGGCCAACCTGCAACTGAGCTGTTGCAGGATTCTGCAGTCATGGAGGGACAAGGAGTCTCTGAGATGGATGAAGTCCTGCCCTCAACTTGAGGCAGAACTACACAGCCAACAAGAAGTATCCCTGTGTTTGCTTTCCTCACATTGGAGTCCTGAAGTTCAAGATCCTACTTATCTCCAGGCTGATCTCCTCTTTCACGACACAACAGGCCATGTGGATGCTTTAGCTGGTGAAGGACCAAGCACACACTGCAGTAGCTCTGGCAAGGGGTGAGAAGCTCCTATGCTACAGATCTCATGAACACTGAAGATCAGGAGCAACCTCCTGTGTATGTGAATCTATTTCTCTACTTGCATGGGTGGTTTGCCACGTAATGCAGCTCACAAACCGATCCAACTGCTTTGCATGGTACAGTGTGAGGTATGTTTATCTATGCACATTTTTTCTGAGGCATGCATTAGGCTGTTGATGATGAGATTAGGGTAGTGACCTTCTGAATAAATCTGGGAGAAGCAGGGAAGAGAAGGAAGTGTATCTGTATCATCTTCATAGCTATCACACATAGGTGTATAACATGGGATCACAGTACCCACAAGGAGCAGCCCATTGCTGGAAGCTAGCCAGGTCATCCCTGTAGTCTTGCCCTGAAGCTCACAGAGATAGGAGCCACATGTGTATATTCAGAGTTCACCTAAAGGCTGACATGGCATTTATGATGCTAAAATCAGAACCCAGAGCTTTCCTACATAAATTCCTTTCTCCTTTAGGAGAAAGAGTGAGCAGGGGAATTGCTGGCAAGCTTTGCCCTGTGGTACCCACACAGTGACTGCCAAAAAGAGAAACATGTATGGGTCTTCCACTGGCCAAGGAGGGACTAAAACTAAGCCTGAACTTAGGATTTTGCCTGTGGGCTGAGACCAAATAGGGGGTTAAGAAAACTTATAGACACAGTTTTAGGAAAAGGGTTTTTTTTTGTTTGTTTTGTTTTGTTCTTTTAAGTATCTTAAACTTGCTTAAATTTTGATGTTAACTTTCTTGATCAAGGAGTATTTTTCAAGTGTGCTCTGGTCTAAACAAGCATAGAAACAGAGCCAGATTTTATGGTCATATTGTGAAGTGGTAATGTGCTTCCCAGCTTTCGTTGTCACTGTAAAAGTGAAGGTTCTGCTAAAACGCCCTATGGATACAGTTACATGAAGGCAAGACTGAAGTCCCCATCTCACACTTGAATGACTGACTGTAATTCTTTACAAGTATCTTCTAGGTGGCTTTGTAAGGTCAAGTACAAAAAATGCTCCATCTCCAAAATCCTGCTCTCTTTTCAGAAGTTTCTCTGACTTTTCCAGTTAAGCAGCCACAGACCTCACAATCTTTTGTCCCTTTTCTGTTCACACACACACATACACACGTGTATTGCTTTCATCTTGGAAATAATCTTCTCATCTTCAAGCAATGCACTGGCAAACCCCTACTAGTGTACACAAGTGGGGTGTCATTGCAGTCCCTGAATCTCAGAAGCCTTACATCAGGCAGGAGCTTGGCACAGACCAGGCTCAGGCCCAGCTGCCTCAGTTCTATGATGGAAAAAGTAGTACTGGGAGATGAAACATTTTACCGCTCCCTGACCCTTCCTGCAAACCCTGGGGCTATGTCATTCCTACACCGGCACAGCCTTTATGGGAAATGCGGAATAAGCCGTAAGGCACAGTAAAATGAGTCAACTTCACTGCAGAAACGTCACCTTTGGGACTCCTGCCACATATGTGTTTATAACCAGAGTTGAACTTCAGCCCGCCAAGCGCAGCGGCTTGTTGCTATTTCTTGCTTTGGTTTTCAGTGTGATTTTGGCACTTGACTCCTTCCCACAGCACTGCCTGTTACCTGTGCGCTATGGTTTCCATAGGCTATATGACACACTGGAAGCGTGTTTGGCTGTGGGCTCTGTTACAGCTCTCTGGAGCACACTCCTGTGCAATTGTATCCCGCTGAAATAATCCTGAGCAAACAGCTCCTTTCAAAGACTTGCGCCCAGGGAACATTTGTGGAAGGCAGAACAGTGCTAGTTGAAACAACCTTATCAATCATAGCACTGCATGCTTTCAAATCCGTGTATTTTCAACATATTGCAAGACTAGCCCTATTAGAAGGGAAACATGCTGTCTGCTTCATGCCTGAGACCATAACTGAAGTGAAATGAGAGTTCCCCGAAGAGCTGGATGGATGCCAGACCTCCTTACCTCAAGTAACTGCCTTATGGGTTTTTTATGATCTTTTCCTTTCTAACATTATTCAGCACAGTGTGTTTGACTGCCCTGTCGTTCCCTCTGCTCCTTTGCCAGCGAAGCCACGACTTTCAGAGCCAGCCAAGATGGCCAGAAAGGACAAGATGCGTTGGGGGCATTTTGCATCTCAGACTGGTAGGGAGCAGGCATGCCATGCTGCAGGCATCCAATGTGTCAGCTGCTGCAGTGCCCATCACCTCCCCAAGGGATTAGTGGCCCTCACTTATTTAGGACGTAGGAGGACTGGGTATTGGGTATTAGGTGTTTAGGTATTATATTGTTATAGGTCAAGGGATTTGAGCTCAGAACTTTTGTGATGGGAGTCCCCTCAAAAACAGAGCACAGGGCTTTCATCTGGAGAAAGGTGTTGCAAAGTCCAACAGAAAAGCCTGGGAGTGAGAGCCAAAGCCCAGCTCTCTGGCCTTTTGCTTCAGGACCCAATACAGTATCTGAGGATATGGACAAAAGATGTGCAGCACCTTCAGAGAAGCTCGTCTCCTTCTTAATCATTAAAATGCCCTACATTTATAATATTTTACCTATTGTGTTACTGCAAATTACTGTGGAGCACTCTTGAAGGATAAAACTCCTTACGGACCCCACACCAAGGCACAAAGGAAGCCCAGTGCTTCAGTCCAATATGAAGACCACCTCCTTTGTAAAGACCACATTTGTCCAGTGAGCTTTGAATTCAGGGCATCACATATCAAATAATGCATACTTGGACCTATACTATATACTGTCCCCACTACTTTGAAGACTGCTTTCCTGCAGTGCAGACATTGTTGTGCACATGTACATACCACTTGGAAAACACCAGCTGCCTTGATAGGCTTGAACCCAGTGATGGGGACACAGTGGTCAGCATGGCCATTGCAGAAGCAGCTGCCCTTCACGATGAAGTCATAGATGGCGTAGTGCAGGACTGGTGAGGGCTGTGGGACCCGGGGGGCCAGGCTGGGCGGGAGGCAGGGGCAGCCCTGACGCTCCAGCAACCGCACCCGCAGGTTGGTGATCTTCAGCTGTGCCTGGGCTTCTGCGCTGTATGGGTCCTCCACAGCATACGGTGGTGACAGGGCTCGATATATCACCTGTGCAGAGAAATGCAGCAAGAGAAACAGAAAGGAGAATGTCAGTCAGCCCTACCATGATCCAAGGGGTGAAACGGCAATGGGAGCATCCCCTGGGAGCATGCACCAGGTTCTCATTTGTTCTTCTGCCTCTGCAAGCAGCAGGAGCAGCAAATCCATCTCCACCCTGTTGCGGGGAAAATGACCCCCCTTTGTCACTCTATGTCCCTTCACACATGAAGTCTGTACCTTACGGTATTCAAGTGATATTTCACCATTAACTTAAAGCAGAGGTTAGTGCCACTGGTACATGCTGTGGCCTAGCACAGGTACCAGCAGTCCCGCAGGTGATGCTCAGGTGGAGGCTCAGGTTATCTTCATTAACCTTCCCTCCCCCAGGATGGGTGTAGTTTCGACAGATAAAGCCCAGATCTCCAACTGTTTAGCTCCTATCAGTCCCAGGCTGTGTCCTAGTGGAAAAGTGATTAGGTGTGGCAATTCAATTAGTGACAGCAAGCCAATAGTCAGAAAACTGAGATAAGAAAGAAGGAAAAGTGGGGCGCTTCTGAAGATTAAACAAATACTTATCAGTCAGTTATTTTAACTTTGGTCTGATTGTATAGGTAAATATTGGGTCAAGCTGAAAATTGCGAGCACTAGATAAAAATAACCCATATTATTGAAGAGGTTTATTTTAAAGTTGTTGGTCTAGGTGCCTACAGTGAGACATCAGAAATGGCTTATATTTCATATAACTACTGCTGGCATAAATCGACACATGACACATGTATGAGTTAACAGCACATTCAGCTTACAGTGACACTTTCTAAATAGTTAAACAGCCCTTTACTGCGCAGCCACTGAAGGCTTGATGAACTACAAGATTTAGAACCACATTCAGTCAATCACTCAATGAGTGTTTGAGGGTGGCATGCAGCCTGAAAGCTCAATGCACAGCTCCCAGCAGCAGCTTAAAAACTCTTCAAACTGCCCTGCTGAGAACCACCCATGCCACCTGAAAAGCCAGCCTGCTTCCCACAGACAGCAAGGTGGTGTGTGGTAGCAAAAGGTGACCATCCTTTTCTGCCAGGAGTTGCTGTGGAATGCCCAACAAGAGGCAGCATGGGAACCTGCCAACCCCACTTATGGGGATCAAAGCTTCCTCTCCCTAAATCTGCTCCTCAAAAGGATGTTGCTGATATGCTTCAGCTGATGAAGGCTGCCCTTTTATTTCATCAGGATTCAGGGATCCTGGAAACAATAACCCCAGTGCTACCAGCTTGCCTGCCTGCGGGCTTTGCCTGCCAGCTGCCACTGCTGCCAGCCCCACCATTGCTGGCACTGCTCTTGGCTGGGACCTGGATTTTCTCCAAAGCTGCCAAGATCCAGCTGGAGGAAGCTTTGTCCCAGCCTGGATGGAGATTTAGAGCTCGTTTTGGAGCTGAATGGTGGCAGCGTGCTTTTGCATGTCCCATCAGCTTGCCAAGCACAAATGCGACCAAGCGCCAGTGACAGTGGGGCTCAGGCATGCTGGTGCTGGGCACTGTGCACTGTCAAGCACACTGTACTGCAGCCCCATGCTGCCTTCCTGCAAACACTCCCTTCCAAAGGCATTTGAGAATCTTCTGCCAGAAAGACATAGATAAGGGAGAAGGTTAACCAGAAGAGGTGGTCAGAGGACAAGGCTGGTGAGCAGTACACCCCTTGTGCAGAAGTGTTGAGCATGATGAGGGGTATTAATAAACAGTAATACATTTCAAAAGTTGAGGGTTTTTTTCCCCTCATTCAGGAACATACAAAACCATTCTGCTTTCTTAAAATAAAAGTATCAAGCAGATATGACCAGAAACCCAAACAAGCCCAACTATTAGGTCCTGCATCTCTCCCCAAGACATGTTATTTACCAAATTTAAACCAGTGTCATTCTGTCACATTTACTCATTGGTGGCTTTGTGAATACAAGATGCTTTCAGATATGGAAAGAAAACTCCTTGGGAAACATTCAAACTGGAGACATTGATTTCCCTTTAGTGGAGATGATGGAAAATGCCAGGCTGAGAATTTTCAGTAAAAACTAGTATTTGGGGTTTCTTGTTATTAGATAAATTGCATCTCAGAGAGTTCTTTGTCCTGATTTAGATGAAAGCAGTGAAGGAGATACATTGACGGGAATGCTTTATGCTGGATGCAGCTGCAGACTTTCAGCATTTTCAGTTTTTCTTGTTTATCTATCTCTGTTTAATGCATGTGACTGGTGCTTGCAGTTCTAGCAAAGACAATCACAGTGAGAAAATCAATAACCCTGAGTGCCTTCATGCTGAGAGAGTTAAATCTTGTCTGTGAGGAATTCAGGGGGAGTTATGCTGCTGATTTCAATGGAGCCAGTATTCCTGCTCAGGCCCCAAAATGTTACAAACATTTCTTTTTATGGCTACTTGAAAACAGTGATGCTAAACATGAGCCCTTACTGTAATTCCCTGGGGCTGTGGGCTCTCAGCTCTCCTTCCTGCTGCCCTGTATTGCTCCAGCTGTGCCTGGCAGCCCCACATTCAGGGCCATGCTGCACCCTGCAGTAGTGCAACATAGTGGGGTGAGCTTGGTCTCAGTGCTGCCAAGACAGTAAACATCCTGATGCTTCCACCCCAGACGCTGGGTGCTCTGACTTAATAAAATACAAACCAGTCATTGTAACATGTAGGACACCATACAAATAGCAATTCTCTACTCTGCCCCAGCAGATTGAGCTGGAGCCTCCAGAGACTGCATAATGTCAAGGATGTCTTTCCCACCAGCACTTTCCTGTTCACTTGTTAACCTCACTGATTTATCCCAGCCATCTCTGGAGTCAGCACATTGCTGGAGCCACACTGCCCTCATACAGCTGTTACAGGTCTGCAGCCCTGTGCTGCCTTGCACCCAGCCCCACATACACTCATGTGTGGGTGCCAGATTTCCTGCTTTTATCTCTCTTTGGACTTTTCTGTGCAATTCTCCCACCAACAGGACAGGACCAGGCCTGCAACATGTTGTCTATAAATGAGCCATGGTTTGCACAGCAAACCTGACCAGGTTTTCACATCTATGGCTCTGCTGGCATCCCTCAGCTGCCAGTCAAAGGCCTCCTCAACTGGAATATTGTTTAAACAGTGCAGGGGAAGCATGTTGGCAGGACTTGAAAAGAACGTGTTGCTGACATGCATAAACATGTGATGATGGGGTTTTGTAAGCCCATCATCTCTCTGGTGTTGCTTGAAAGACTTTGGTCCCACTGCCCAGCTGTGGGCAGCTGACCCTTTCAATCAATTCTGTTGAGACAGTGCTCCCCAGCTGCTCTGAGATGCACGTCACAGATCGTGGTGATGTGCCCAGTCTACAGCCATCATTTCCCCTTCTGATCAGCTTCCCAAAGCCCTCCGGGTTTATGCAGCAGGGAAACTGCCCTGCAGCGCCATCCGCATATGTAGAGTGAAAACATCCTGCTCTTCAGCCAGACTGCTCCAGCTGGCTGCAGTTTGGACACATAGACACCCTCTAATAAATTTCCACAGTGTTTCAGTTTCCTTACAGGCTGTCACAAGCAGCTCTTGCTCTGTTGATTACTTCACATGCTTTTTGTCTGAGTGGCACAAGAAGCCTCAGCTCCTTGCCCTTTGGCAGATGCAGTAATGTAGCCCTGTGTATAAATAAAGCAGCAGCCACAAGCATGGCGCATTCACGTAACTGCTGGCATCACAGCAACCTCGATTTATAAATACATAAAAGTCCTCTTGCAAGAAATACTCCAGTGTGTTTACACGTGAAAGGCAATGAAAAGACATCTTTATATCTGTATCTATATCTGTATCTCCACAGTGGGACGAAAAATGCTAATGAAGGATGCTGACAGCAACAAAGTAGGCTCTGAAGTCAAATTTGCCTGAGGAAGTCAACAAAACCAATGAAACATTTGCCACCAACAAAACGCTCCCAATGAGTCATGGGTGCATCTCAGATCAGTGCAGCCTCCACCTGCTGCAGCCTGGACATTTTTCTAGTATAAGTGTTCACAGAGATAAAATGGACCCCTTTGGGACCCAAATGCCCATGACATTGAAGAGACATGCATGATCCACTAAAAGCTTCTTCCTCACAGACCTTCAGAAATAGGCACAACTGCAGAGACCACGGACAAGGACCCACAGCCCCTGCGCATGTGCCCCTTCTCAGTCCCTGCGTCCAGCTGGAGATGCCATACTCCAACCTCCAAATGGGAGCCTGGCCTCAGCCAGAGCTTCTCCCGCTAAGCTTGAAAGGCATGAGGAGATGGTTCACAAAGTGACAACACTACTAAATTACAAACAGAGGGAATAAATGGATGGGAGACTCAAGAAGCAAATACACATGGGAACTAGCCAACAAATGGGAATATGAAAGAAAAAGCAATAAACAAATTTTAAAAATACAAGCATTTTTGTATTTGCTTGTAAATGAAAATCAAGGTGGTAACACTGCAAGAAGTGACCTGCGGTTTCTTTCCAAAAGAGACTGATGGACTCTACCCTGCATCATCCAACCTGGATGCATGAAAATGCAACACCTATCCTTATTCGTGATTCATCCATTTAGGTCCTGGGGATTTGGTAAATTCAGTATTGCTTTATTTGATTTTTTGCTGCTGGTTTTATTTTTTGCAGGAATCCAGGAAAAAATAATAAGAATAAAAAATTATGTAAGGTTTTCTGTCTTCTCCAAATAGAGACAGCTAAAGCAATGGGGAACATGCACTACCTTACAAAAGGGCATGTGATGTCTAGGTAAGTGTTTAACAGAAAAGTTAAGGTTTGCATTACGAGTCTGTAGTGTCTCTTGGTATGCAGGCACTAAATAAATGCAGCTAGTTGGCTTGTATTATGGGGCTCTGTTGAATCTCCATGCCACTGGGAGCTATCTGGTTTATTTAGTGCCTGGACAATGCTCTGAAAATGTAAGCAGTAAAGGTGCTCTGCCAGCACCAGGACCTCATCCGTTGCCTCCTGAAAAATTCCCCTTGAGCCTAGCAAGCAGAGGATGTTAGGCACTGTCTGCCTGGAGCTGGCACTAAGGCGAAGGGAAGCCCTTGTGTCCCACCTTCCCGCTCTGGAATTTCTGGCTGTGTGCCCAGCATCACCTCACATCTGCTCGTGCCCACAGGCCTTGTCTGTCACTTGCAGATGCTCACAGCCACAGCACAAGCTGAGATGCTCTGTGCTATACTGGCTGCCTGGTAAGCCTCTGCCACCCGAGGCACCATGTGCCTCTGCCACATTGCCCTCTGTGTGGCTGTGCTTCCCTCCACAGCCAGCCCAGCCCATTCAATTGCTCGGACCTACTCCCATAGGGACTACCCAAGGGTGGAAACATTTCTGCCTTGGCTGGTCTTGTTCAGAAAAGTTTAGCTGGTAAATGTTACTGGGCCAATTAAGTTTTCCTTCTCAATAGATGTAAAAGTTAAAAGTACTAATTTCTCTTGATAAACATTATGGTAAGCTCACAGGAGGCAATAAGACTGATTTGTAGTCATGAATAATTGAAATACTACTACTAATGATGATGCAACATGTGTTTGCCCACTGGGGCTGTCTTCAATGTCAACGTGCCACAGTGCTTGTTTTCAACTTCCACCCAATAAACTGCATAAGGAACATTAAACTCATCATCACTGCAAATGCCTCATTAGACATTCCTTTTTTTCACTTGCAGATGGTGTTGGATATAAGTTTAGCTGCAGAAATCCACTGCCAGACAGGTGCTCCCACTTCAAAGAGGGCGTCCTCACACCTCCTTCGCATACCCCTGCTTGGCCACCCTTCAGTATTGCAGAGGAACCTTGGTGCTGAGACTGCTCAGGGCAGGTATCACCAGCAGGCTCCTCTAATGTACTTCTTTGCTTTTCTGCCTGTCAGACCAAGTGGACTGCAAGGAAGAAGAGCCTCTCTTTTTCTCACAGAGGTCTGATCATCCCCTCCATATGCACATTGATGGCTCACACATCAGCATCATCTAGATGAGATAAAATAGCAACAGAAATTGGGAAACCTGCCTTGTGTCTGCAGAGAGGTGACCATCAAAGACATTAAGATCACAGCAAGCCTGTCTGTTGAGCAGTGACACTGAGAGTGTGAAGCAACTGTCCACATCCCCAAGCAACGGTGACAGAAACCCACTGTGTACCACCATCAGCAGCCCATGAGCTCCTTGAGATGCTGGAGAAATGGCACTCCTGCAGCTGTTACAGCTGCTTCATATATTTTAACAAAGGACAGCGTTTGGCCAGTACCTACAGCTCTTCTGCAATCTCTACAGCCCATGAAACAAGGCAAATAATCCCTTGTCTCAACATCCAAAAGTTATGCAATTTTAAAAAGACTTCAGAAGAAAAATCCAGCTATTTCAAGTAACTAGCTCTTGCAGAGGACTCGGCAACTCTTATCTTTTGGGAAACTCAAGGCATTCTTCTGCCATTCTCAAAATTGAGAAGCTGTATGAGAAGAGCTCCTACTCACACACAGCAGCCAGATGGTGAGGGGCTAGGAAAGGCATGAGGAGAGCTAGGCAAGAGCCTCAGGATTTCTCCAGGATCCTCGACATTTCTGGCAATAATCAATCAGATAAGAGCCATCCTCTCAGCTTCCCTTCAACATCCCACTGCACAATTCCATTAGATGAAAATTAAACACTGCTAGGTCATGCCCCTCTTCATGCAGACAATGATCACAGAAGTGATGTTCTTACTAGAAAAATCTCTTTCCAGCTCAAAACAACTCCAAACATTTGGAGTTTTTCACCTCCAGTTGACAGTGCTTCTCCAGGAATTGACAAGTTTATTCCAGTGGCTTTATTTTGCCTAATCACTACTTTCACTCATCAAACAGGATGAAACACTCAGTTTCTTGGCTCACAAACCCCTCCAGATGCATGACATCATTGGCTATGCCCTAGCAAGGAAAATAATTACTGCTTTTTTCTCATCTTCAGAATCACTGTTTCCAAGGTTGCACTATCCTGAATAGGAAAATGATCCAGCATATTTCAGCTGATGATATGAAGAAGTCCTTTGACCGATCAGCAAGAAAGATGGTATTTAAATACTCTAACCTCTGGCAATTCCCCTCCTTTCCCTATCCCCCTCAAAGATTTATGTTCTCAGCCTTGGCCTGCTGGCAGTACCTGTTGTGTGGATAGAAGACCAAGAAAATCTGGAGGTACCTCCAAAGAGGCAGACAGAGAACAAGACTTGCTTGTTTGTAAGCAGCACTGTGAGAAAAGCTGGCTCACTCCCCAGAGCTGCAGAATAACCCCTGTCACAGTTTCTGAGCATGACACACCTGAGCATGACACACACTGCAAAAGCCTGCAAGGCAGCAGGTTAGTGTTTCAACAACTGCAACTGTACAAAGGATCAAGGGGAATTCTTTCAGCCTAAGAGTAATCCTATTTCATGAATACTTCTCAATTGTTCTTGTCTATAACAAAAGGCTTTGTGTTGATAGAAGTGGCTGCTTAAACCGCGTTATGATGAGCTACACCTAATTTTAGGAAAAAGAACACCTGTATGAATTGCATGCAAATATGCATGGTCAAAAAGATAATGAGAAAGCCATGGCTATAGATTTTGTCCACAGCAATGAGGAGTGCATGCGATGAGGTTGGTGATAGAGAGTCATGGTATGTTTGTCTAGTAAGCTTGCTTTTGGACATTAACTTCTTTTCCTCCTGGAAATGTTGCCCAGGGAGAATTTGAAGACTTCACCATTTGTGTAGGATTTTGAACATTGATAGACTGGATATCTCATGCTGACACCCACTGTGCATGGTGATTAATCTCAGATTAAATCCCCATGAACTTTTGATCCAAAACTTTAGAGATGCATCAATTCACTCCTTTAGGTTACAGACTTCCCATGTCACTGGTTGTATCCAAGAATCCCAAAGAGAAACATGGCAGCCTCACTTTCCAGCCAGCAATCTGGGAGCTGAATAAGTGAGCCACTCCTCTCTTCATGCCAAAAATGAACTGTGAAATGAAGCAGTGGGATGCTGCACTACTAAAATCCTGTGGCACTTTTCTCAAGGGAAGCAATAGCCCTGCTTACAAGGCCAGGTGCCAATTCAGATAATTAAATTCTGCCTACCCAAATTCCTCTTGTTTCATACGGATACAGTGCTCTTCATCTCCTACGTAAGGAGTTTGGAAAGGGTCTCTTGAAGTCCTGGGACCCATTCCCTCCTCCTGTTGGCAGCCTACAATATACCCCCTTTCAGAGACTGGTCAAGCTGCCTTTGAAGAATAATTTGGTTTAGCCATAATTGGGGGCTGATCCAGAAGCCCTCATCCACAGCTGTTAGAAACTTGCTGTTCTAAATGGGGAACTGCTGCTATGCACTGTTAAACACTGGCTATGCTCCATCCTGGAGGCAGCTACATTTCAAGAGCTAGTCAAGCAGAGGGCCAACCAGCAAGTGCCAAGAGCACTGGGAAAACCAGGGAGAAAAGGAGATGATGAGACCTTCCTGTGGGTTAGCTGCAATGGGGGGAATCATGCCAAGGATCACCGGACAGGTTGGAGAAACATCTTGCTCCTCACATGCCCTGGTCCTCCAGAGATGCTGAGCACCTGGAAAGCTTGGCAAAAGGATATGTCACTCCTCAGGACTGTTCACAGAAGAGGAAGAGGGATTTGTCACAGCCTGGCCCCAATATCTGGCAGTATCATCCCTGGTACTACACATACAGAAAACTTAAAATGTAGGTGCCAGTGCCCAGAAAACAGCATTGTGCCATCACAGAATCGTACAATCATAGAATAGTAAGAGTTGAAAGGGATCTTAAAGCTTATCCAGTTCCAACTCCCTGCCACAGGCAGGGACACCTTCCACTAGACCAGGCTGCTCAAAGCCCCATGCAGCCTGGCCTTGAAGACTTCCAGCCCTGATGATGACAGAACTGTAGAGGGAAAGTAGCTTTCATGGTAAAATTCCCCAGGGACCAGAGGTTTGTCTGCACATGTGCCCAGAACTGCCCTTGTCTCCTGTCCTCCCAGACGTGAATGAACTAAGCTTGGGCTCCCCCTTTTCCACTGAATCCTCTTTTTGCTGCCTCATTATTTAGAGGGATCAGCTTACCACCATTCCACTACGTTAAAGCCAGTGGAAACCCTGCAAAAAGCTTGAGAAGATAGACTTACCTGGCAGGAGGGGAAGCTTGGAGGCCAAGCCAAGAGATGCTCCTTGCTGCAGGCGTCAGCAAGGTGGCTGGTGGGGAGATGTCCCACTGGTGTGCTGCTGCTATAAGCAGCAAGCCCTGTGCTGCTGTGGCCAGCGGGCACACATCCTGCTCTCACAAGGCCTCCCCAGCCACCCTGCACTGTATGGCAAGCTCCAGAAGCCTCTGATGTCTTAATTCCTATATCATTTTATTGACTCTGGCCTGACTTCATTTATTTAATCTCATTACTCTTCCCTTAGAAATCATTATTATTGTCCTTATGAATAATGGCCCCCATGTCTTGCTAAATTCACTCATATAATGCAAAGTGATTGGCTGGATCTGGCCATTACCCCCATCACCCCTGGCCCCTAGTTGAACAGACTCCCCTTTGCATGTAGCATTTCTGTACTGAGCCTGACAATTTGCAGACAGAATAATCAGGAAGATGGTCCTAAAGAGGGGGTTTTTCCCTACAAAATGCACTTTACAGAATGTAGAGATGGGACTTGAAAATAGACTTCCATAGCCATGTCCTCACATGTCCTAAGCACTGCTGAACACCAGCCAGAATTCTTCTTTCCTTCTCATCAGTTTGGGCCTTTGTTTTCTCTCTGTGCAGACATCAGTGGCAAAGGACAATTAAAGAAGCTGTTTGTGGCCCTCTAATGTGCTGATGTCCCAGGCTGTTTTGAGGTTATTCTTGCATATTTGCCAGTCTTTTCGTGGAGTCTCAAGTCCTGCAAGTGAACTCAAATCTCCTGTGACCCACAAGATCCTTGGAGGATCTCAGATCAGTGAAGATGTGGTTTCAGTCAAGGACAGCAATGATAAGGTTTAAACCCAAGCTTATTCAGGCCTAAAATACTGGCAAAAAAAAAAAAAAAAAAAAAAAAAAAAAAAAAAGGG
>NDXB01009501.1:305032-327752 GCA_002631895.1 Agapornis roseicollis
AAAAAAAAAAAAAAAAAAAAAAAATAAAAAAAGAAAAGGGCAAAAGCTTCTAGGCTGCAGCAGTGTTGCTGCAAGCTAGAATTAGAGCTCCAAAATAAAAATCACTGAGCATCTTTAACCCATTTGTGTCACTGAGTACAATTCCCCATTGTCTATC
This sequence comes from Agapornis roseicollis, assembly GCA_002631895.1. Taxonomy (NCBI): domain Eukaryota; kingdom Metazoa; phylum Chordata; class Aves; order Psittaciformes; family Psittacidae; genus Agapornis; species Agapornis roseicollis. The sequence goes on from NDXB01009501.1 coordinate 305,190, forward strand.
AGGGCCAAACTTGTGAATATCAGGATACAATTTACTTCTCCTCTACATAGCTAATTTCAGACAGAACCAGTCAGATGGTTGTCCAAATGCTTAAGGAACAGAGGCAGGCTGCGTGCAGTAACTATGTAAGGCAAAGCATTTGCAGGCTCTTCTGCTACAGAAGGCACATGAGATCAAGAAAGTGCTCACACCCCACAGTAGAACTATGTAATGTTTCAAAAGTTAAAAGCACATTAGAATTTGTTGCTGGAATATAGTCAAGCTGGAAATACGCCTCTCCTATTAATAGCAAACAGCAACAATAGCTGAGGTCTCCAAGTGTTTTATTAGCAGTATTCTGAATAGATGAACACTCAGATAAGTCACTAATTTACTAAAATCTTGTCAAGGAGACTCTGCTTCAGTAAATCCTTTTATCCTGGAGCTTGTCTAAATGGGGACACTCAGGCGAGCTAATCTGAATTGACCACAGATGGGAATGTAAAGTGAATGAGATAATTGCATTGCAGAGTGGACAGTCACTCTCACTCACAGTTAAAGAATTAACATCTGCTAAGGGCCCCTTGTCAATGAGCCCTTAAAGGTGATCTCTAGCTAAGGATAATTTACAGATTAGAGTATAAAAGAAGAAATATTTATATGATCTGAACTGTGGGAGGGAAGATTGTCTTTTACATGTACTAATAAATTTGCATTCCTATATGAGCATGAAGCTGAGTTTATTCCTGCATCTTGTTTACTTAAATCAGATTATGTTTGGCTAGTAAATCCAATTCTAATTTCCCTTCCAATAATGTGGCTGAAGGGTTACACCCTGGAAAACAGTGGAAATACTCTGGATTTGTAGCACAACTGTATGATCCAGGCTAAAACTTGGCTTTAGCTTTTCCCTTAAAACACTGATGATATAAGGCCAGCATTTAAAGGTTTCTGCCTATGCTAAAAAAACCACTGCTGTGTAAATTAAGCATGGGGAAAGTCTTTAGTGACCCCTTTGTATGCAGCTGATCTGAAACTATCCTGACAGGGAATCAGTTTCTTGTCTCCTCCGCAGTGTGGCAAATCTGATCCCTCAAGTTGGCAGATGCTTGAAACTTGCTAGAAACCTGGGTTGGCTGTAGGTTTCCTTCTCCTTCCCACTTCTCTTTTGCCTGTACTGAATGGGCCCTACTGTGGGGGACAGTCTGGCCCCGGGTGTTGGACAGTGAGAGGTCTCTACCATCCTGGTCCCAGCACCACAAAGGAAAGCCTAGTGTCATTCTGCTACAGAAGAAAGATGAAAGGCATCGTCATGGCAAGTTGTGTTGAGGGGGGATTTTTGTCCTAAGAGTTGAACTAAGCATCTAAGGAATGACTCACGGTGATGAGGGCAGAAGAAATGTAAAAAGTTCGATCTTTCTTTTCAGCACAAACTGAAGCAGATACATCTTTGCTCCAAATTAGCACAGGCAATTGATTAAAAAAAGGCTGTTAAGTGCTGAGTACTATGAACTTCTGCATGCTGCTGCCTTGAGACAGGGCTTGCAGGCACAAACAGTTGACAGACATGCAGGCAGATCAGCACTGCCTGCTCTTTGCAGGGGACTAAAGTCAGAAACCACCAGCCTGACCATCCATGGGTCTGTGCCAAGCTCTGGTGCTATTTGGAGTGAGAAGCCACCTCCTGAGGCCTCTCCTGGGGCAGCAGTGACCGAGCTGCCAGAAGCATGCAGAAACCCCACTGTCCTGCAAACTCCTGCAAGCCCTGATTCTGTGCCTGGAAAGACACATGTGGCACTGGAATGTTTGAAGTGGGAAAAAGGTGGCGTATGGATGGAGCGGTACACAGTTTGGGTTACAGGTTACGGTTGTTACACCACAGTTGAAAAACGCCAGAAAGTTAAAAAAGAAATCCAGTAGCACTCACAGAATTTATGTTTGTGCTTTAAGGAAAACTGCAGCAACTGGGCTGCAATTAAATAATACTCTTCAGACTTGGACACTTCAGATGAGTGCATATTTGAAACCACTGTTTCAAGTGAAATTACTGTTTCCATATGTCTGAAATTAGGTGCTACCAGAAGTGGGAGTAAAGGACAACATAACTCCAAACAGAACACAAAACTCTGGTGTTTCTTTAGGTGAGATACATGTTGCTATTGGCAGTTACAAGTAATTGCTGGAATGTAGCACACTGTAATAAATTAAATGTGATATTTGCTAAGCATGCAGGCTTGCCATCTGGTCACCAGAGAGCTGCTGTTATTACTTTGCAGGTTAAAAGTGGTGTTTAAGTGCAGGGAACTGAAGTGTGCCATATAAATAAAATCTAAGCTCTGGCCCCTTGGACTCAACATTTGTTTAAAACCTGGAATAATTAAATGAGGTTGACTTTTATAGCCTCTTTGCAATAACACAGACTAAAGCGATGCCAAAAGAAGAGGTCCCACAGGAGCAAGCTCAGTAAATAGCCTGCTTTTGCAGCATGCTACTTCAGATGCATCAACCACCACTAAGATCCTTTTCTTCTTGATAGGCATTGGTTTCTACATGCAAGACTTTGATCCTACTGTCCCTATGCATTGCACCAACCTGTAGAGGAGCCAGCCAGAGGTTCTTGGTTCCACAGCCCCATCCTGGTGTGCAGGTACATCACTGGGGTGACCGCAGTGAAAACTGCATCAAGTTGCTAGCTGCGAGGACCCAGCACAAACGAGACAAGCACTTGTCCCAAATGATGCCTTGGCTTTCTCATCCCTGAGAACAATCACTGGGAAAGCTGAAAAAGGAGCATGGAAGGCAGAGTATCCCAGAAATGTCCTGCTGGCTGGCCTGAGAGTTAGAGTTCAGTCTCTCTCTCACAGGCTGTCATAGCCTTATGATTCACATGGTGGGACACAAGGACTCACAGAAATGCTGAGGGCCTGGAAAATCCCCGGTGGGGCACATCCATCCTTTCTTTTGTAGGTCCCACTTTGTATTTAGCTCAGATTCAGAACAGCAGAATGGTTTGGTTTGGAAAGGACCTCAAAGATCATTCAATTCCAACCTCCCTGCCATGGGCAGGGACATCTCACACTAGACCAGGTTGTTCAAAGCCCCGTCCAACCTGACCTTGAACACTGCCAGGGATGGGGCCTCCACAGCTTCTCTGTGCATCCTATTCCAGTGTCTTACCATCCTCATCACAAAAATGTCTTGCTTATACACAGTCTAAATCAATTTCAGTTTAAAACTGTTGNGCCCCGTCCAACCTGACCTTGAACACTGCCAGGGATGGGGCCTCCACAGCTTCTCTGTGCATCCTATTCCAGTGTCTTACCATCCTCATCACAAAAATGTCTTGCTTATACACAGTCTAAATCAATTTCAGTTTAAAACTGTTGCCCCTTGTCCTGTCAGAACAAGTCCTGGTGAAAAGTCTCCATCTTTCTTATAAGCCCCTTCATATATTTCACTGTGAAAGGAAGTTCAGGTAGGTATTGTGGAGCATGAGCAAAAGGAGGCAGGAGAAGAGAGGAAGACAGCACTTTCTCTCATCAGTCATCTGATTAAAACCCTTTGCTGGGCTAATGAAATAAACATCCTTAGTCTGAAGATCCTTGTTTTTGAGCTGATGAGAGCATGGAACAGCTTTTCCTAGAGCTGGACATCAGCTGCTTCCTGAGATGCAGCTAAGACATGCTGTGTGGTGAACAAAGAGCTCACAGTGTTTCTGCAGAGTGGCTTCCTAGCCAAAGCATGGCTAGAGGTGACCGCAAATGATTGCAAAGGGGTCTGGACAGGTGATTTTTCTGTGATATGGGTGCTTTCACCTCAGAAGCAGCTCTCAGCAGAAGCTACAATGAAATAACTGCCCTCCTGAGTCACAAATCAGATTTGTAGCTTTGTAGGTCAGAGAGGGGTTCTAAGTTTGATTAAACTTGCAAGCAAGCCCATTAAATAAGGCCACTAGGTGGAGCAGCCTTGAAAGCGCAGAGCTGGTCACTGGGGACCCACCCGCAAGAGTGGGGATACCAGGGAACACCCGCATTGCCATCGCTCCCAGGGTAGGCTGCCCAGCATCGGGGCAGGCTTAGGCACCAAAGGGCAGGGTGTTATTGGTAGCACCTCCAGATACCTGATTAACTACCTGCTGTGTCTGATATAGAAACAATCCGGGTTTGTCACATTTCTTTCCTCTTAGCAAACATGATGGTTTTCTTCATGTTTTCAAGCTCTTTTTATGTGAGAATAAGTGAGGACATTAAAAAAGATGAGGTATAAGTTCCTTAATTACCTGGCTAATCTAGTTCATAGGAACCGTACTTCAGTGTGGTCAGTAGCTATTTTGGCTGGTTACATGCCTACTTCTCAGTGAAGACATCACTATTAAAAGTGAATCTGGTGGCAATTTTAATGTAGATGCATTTTTGTCAAGCCAGACTGATTTGCACCACCCTGAAACAACATGACTGCAAGATCTGGAGAAGGCTGTCAGAGTGACGTCCCCTGTGGCTTTCCCAAGGGAAGGGCAGCATCTGCCTTGTTTGTAGCAGTGCTGGGGGTTGTATGTGTGTGTGTGTATGGGGGGGGTGGTGTGTCACCAGGTGTGTGGAGAGGGGGCTTTGGAAAAGAGAGATATTATGAGTTCAGCAAAGCAAGGGGCAGAGCAGTGCCTACATCAGCTAGGAATGAATTGTGTTAATTCACCTCATGAAATAAATTCAATGACAAGAAGTATGGGTGCAGTAAAGCAAGAAGCATACATGCTGGAGCAGATGTTGCACAGGGAAAGGGAGCTAGAGCAAAGGGCTTTCTCCTTTCGACCCAGGCAGACCTACCTCTCCTCCGGTGCAGGGGAAGGGGCTGGAATATCTGGAAGTGCAAATGGCTCCTCTCTGCCTCACATCATCCTCCAGCCCGAAGGTGGCCGAGCAGTTAGCAGCAAAGTATTTGTAAGGCTTCCATGTCTTGCCGAAGTCCTGGGAGCGCTCCAGCACCATGGTGGCCGGCCTGGGCGACTTGAAGACCAGAATCAAGTGAGTGAAGTAGAAGGCGGTTTCCAGGTCCAGCCGGATGGTCTCACGAGAGGCGTTCTCAGCTGCCTGCCACCACGTGCGGGGCAGGCGGAATGGGGAGTCAGCCATGGCAGTGGCGGGGTGGGCCAGGCCTGCGTGGGCCATGCTGCAGCGGCCGCATGTGGGGCGCTGGCAGCGGCGCTGGCTGTCCTCGGTGATGGCACAGAAGGGCTCGGTGGCATGGCGCCCGCACGCTGTCTCTGTGTGCAGCGCCCGCCCGTGCGCCAGGTTGCCCATCCGGGGGTTGCAGGCCTTCTCACAGGGGCTGCCTGCTCCCGGTGCGCTGACCAGACCTGCAAGGTGAGAGAGAGCAGGGTGGTGAAGCCAGCTCCCGAGGCAGGTGCACCCCACTCAACCCCACGGGAAGCCACCAGGTGTTGCTGGTACATACTGAGCCCAGAAGGGCTGACAGAGGGAGTGGCACTGCTGCTTAGCTCTCCCCCCGATCTATAACAGCAGAGCAAACCAAAAACCCCTCAGGGTTTCCCTGTGCTCCAGAAAATCCCTACCAAGAGCAGCAGGCAGGAGAGATAACTCCACATTGCCCTCCTGCCCCATGGGACCCAGAGCAGGGCTGAGGCTTTGGCAGCAGTGAATGTGGCCGTGCCACTCCCGCCCTGAGGTCTCCAAGGGGATCCAGGTGGTCCTGAGGAAGGAGAGAAAAGCACAGGATGGACTGCTGTGGAGGACAGCATTGCTGTGCCCCCGCTCAATAGGGCATTGGAGGTGGCAGGAATATCTCCTGCCATCAATGACCTCAGATCTTCACCCCCTTCCTCACCCCTCCATCTCCACCCCAAATCTCCCCTCAGTCCTGAACTGCTGACAAGGTCAGGGTTGAATGGAATCACTGCCTAAGTTTGGGAAGGCTGTCATTGATGTGTGCAAGGGGGAAAAAACCTAATGCTTGGTTGAAATGCTGCTGGCAAGCTGCCTTGCAGCTGAGGCTCTGTGGGCTCTCGTCAAGTTTTTATGGAAGCCTTGTCAATTTAAAAATTCACAGCTAAAGTGTCAAAGAGAAATAAAATCACCATGGGGTTTGGTGTGAAACCATCTGCAATGTAACCCTCCCGGTGCAGGAATGTTTGATTAGGGGCTTTCCACCTCTTTATTAATAAATGTAACAGTAGGTCCAGGCTGTATTTGATGAACCATAACTGTTGAACATAAAAAAAAATAGCTCTGATGAGCTGGGCATGGGCAGGCCAAACCATCTGAGGTACATAATGTCTTCTTTATCACCAGGCCAGTCATACACAGTCAGCTCTGTGCACCAATTATTATAGCTTCTTGGCATTTTTGTTATGTCCAAAGGTCGTTTCAGTTTAGCATCCAATAAATCTTTTATTTGGGGTTTATTCAGCTTTTGTCTACAGCATCATAGTTGCAATTAAGCTATATTATGCACAAGCAGAGGCTGAGCCTTCAGAGCCTGACAGCACTCCCCACTCCTTCTGCTCCTTAAGAAACACCCTGGCAAGAAAATGTTTCAACCAGCAAAGGACTACACAAGTTTTCTATACTGATTATTCAGAACAGATGTGGACCACTGCTTGTTATATGCACCCATTACAGAGCACTTCTGAACCAGCCTCTGGATTTCACCTCCTAAGCAGTCTTGGGAAATTTTTAGTGAACAAAAAATGCTCAGTCAAGTTTGCTTCCTACAGGGACCGGTGGGTTGTGTCAGATTATCTGTGTTAACTGTGCAGAATACATTTACTCAAGAAAAGTAAACAACTATAACTGTAAAGTTAATGTCGTATCACTTACATCTTTTGAACATCTTTTCAAAGCGCTGTATAAACATTAACTAACCTACGCAGCTCTCCTGAGGGGTAGGTAAGTAAGGGCTATTATCATATTATGAGTTAGGCTTCCCACAAGTTGGCCTGATTTATGTCTTTGGCTGCTTTCCTGGATTCTTTGGCTACATGTAACACGATGCAGTTAGCCGCTAAACAAATAGATGAACATTCACTGTGGTTCCCTCCATTGCGGGACTACTGAGCGGACTGGGAAGAGGTAAAAAGAGCGGGTCTCAGTCAGAACACTGTGTTCACCAAGCCCTTTTGTTTTGTGCACACCACTGATTATAGCCCCTGGGGAGGCAGCGCAGGAGGACCTGGTCAGCAGGAGGTTTCCTGGTGTCTGTGGTGGCGGCAGGGCTCCACACAGCTGTCCCTGGGGTGAGGGCAAGGCTCTGCTTGAGCCTGGATAGCAAATTCCCACTTAAGACTCTGGGAGCTGGAAGGATTCAGTTGCTCCTAGCTCCACGTATGCTCCCTGGTTACACATGGTCACTGACCACAGTTGTCTTTGGGTCAAGCATGGAGGGTCCCTTCCTCACCTGGGGACAGATTTAGGGCCAGGGAGCTTGGTTTCAGCAGGATTTGAGCCGTGCTGCTGGCACTGACACGGGTCCCAGGGGCTGAAAGGGGGGAGAGGAAACCCCCTTTGAAAGGGTGTTTGTTTTCACTTGAATTGGAATGAGTTGCATGACAGATGCAGAGCACCGCATGTTATGAAAAGTGACAGCTTTGTAGTGTAATGCTGGCTGCCAGAGGGATTCAGTAAAAGGACAAATGAGAGCATAAAGATTTCCATGCCGTCTGCCACAAGCTGACAACTGCTCTGCCACAGCCCTGGAAAAGGGCACTTAATCAATATGACCAACTAAATACTTCATTCTACATATTACTGTACGTGCCACTGGACTGGGATCTTCAGTAAATGAGTAAGAGCATGCAGTGAATACCATGACTCACCTGTAAAACATCCATGGAAAATCATATGCTTCCTGCTTGAGCATTTTAGCAACACTTGTCTTGTGATGTTTCATTTATATCTTTTGCCCGATCAAATGTTTGTTTCCCATCTGCCTTTTTTCTTCTTTTTAAAGAAGAAAACTGGCACTCGGCTTGCGATCAGCCGCGCAAGCGTTATGCAAACTGTTTATGCCCGACCGCCTCCTCTACGGAGCGGCGGGACTCCCTTGCGGGCCGTTATGCTGCGGGAAGGGGCTTTGAAAACCTGTCCTGCCGTCCCCCGGAGCCTGCAGCGCCCTTCCTCCGCGTCCCCCCACAGCGCCCCGCGGCCGGGAGCCTCTTTGCGGCATCCCCGGGTCTCCGACCTCAGTCCCTGGTGGAGCCCTCCCTGCCCCGGTTCCCCCCAGCGCACAGAGCCTCCACGGGCAGGGACGGCCCCAAACCCCGCTTTGTGTGCGGCGGAGCGGGGTGCGCAGCCCCGGCGCCTGACAGTGCTCCGCGAACGCACACCGCGTACCTGCACACACAGCATGTGCGGACATAGGCGCATATGGGCGTGCATGCAGATAACGCGTACCCAGACAAACACGCGGTGCGCACACGCCGATGAGATACTACTTTATGCATGCGCACGCCTACGTACACACACATACATAGGCATATATGCACATATACACACGTATTCACAGACGCGAGTGGACTCACGGACATGCGGCCGCGCCAGCCCCGCACGCCCGCGGGAGACGGAGACAGCCGAGCGCCGGACGGTCGCGACCCACCTGCAGCACCGGCGGCGGCGCCCAGTAGCAGCAGCACCAGCAGCGGCAGCAGCGGCGGCAGCATCTCCCGCTGCACCCCACGCCCCATGGCTGCCCGCCCTGCGCGCCCCGCCGCCCCGCGGCGCGACCGGCCCCGCGCGGCATTAGCGCCCCGCGCGGCACCGGCGGGAGGGCGCGCACCGCCCCGCCGCCCGCCGCGGACCACGCACCGCCCCGCCGCCGCCCGCCGCCCGCAGCGCAGCGCCCCGCCACCGCCCCACCCCGCGCCCCGCCCCGCCCCGCCCCGCCGTGCGTTGCGCTGCCCGCTCGTCTTCCCCACCGGGGCGCCCCGCCGCGGGGGGCTGATGGCAGTGCGCGGCGAGGCGCGGTATTGCAGCGGACAGCACCTCCCACCTCACACCCCATCGCAGCCCGACCGAGGGACCCGCGGCCCAGCACCACCCCTCTGCGAAAGAGCCGGTTCCCGAGCTCTGTCGGTTGCGGCGGAGACCGCTGCCTTCCTCCGGCCCTGCTCGGCTGCTTGCAAAGGCGACCTGACCAGCCGCTGCCCAGGCCCGGGTGGCTCGAAACCTTGAAGAGGTTTCTTGGTTTATTTGGTCTTTTCTGGTCAGTGGAGGAGTGAGATATAAAGCCACATAGACCATAAGAGGATTTCCCTCTTCCCTGGGACTTGGACTTGGACTTGGCAACCTGTGTGGCACAGCTCCCGGCTGGGAAGTCCCATACAGTCTGATCGCGTCAATAGCACTGGTCACCGTACCTCAGCACAGATTTTTGGCTCTGGGGATAAGAAAAGGCACGGTGACATCATTTTTCCATCACCAGACCATTACTTTGTGAGGTTTCAGCAGAGGGACATAGGAGAGGAGGGGTGAAGAAGACTGCTTCTGAGCAGTCACTTGTTTTACTCACCTGAATCTAACCTGGGAGGTGAGTGTGCTGCAAGTGTCACAAAACATTTCCTACTTGTTTCCCTGCACTTTGATAACTTAAGAACGACTGTTTTAAAAACCAGTGCAATGGTACCTTAAGACTACTGCGCCACCTTCTGCAGTGCCTTCCAAAACTGCCTCTCAGGGTTATATTTTCATCAGAATGTTCCCTGAGAGGTATTTAGTCCCTTATCTACTAACAACTGTCAAACACGTGACTCAAGGGGCAGTATTATCTCTGTATCTATACTGTAAAAGTTGATCCCTGCCATCTTTCTAATTTTTCATTGCTGACTGACATAGCATCACAGAATGGTTTGGGTTGGAAGGGACATTAAACATCATCTAGTTCCAGCCCCCTGGCAGGGACACCTTCCACTAGACCAGGTTGCGCAAAGCCCCATCCAGCCTGGCCTTGGACACTGCCAGGGATGGAGCAGCCACAGCTTCTCTGAGCAACCTATTCCAATGTCTCACCACCCTCACAGTAAAGAATTTCTTCCTAATGTCTACATACCTTCTTAATGTTACATACCACAGAGAAGCATTTTGCTTGGTTGCCACTGTCGGTTTTTCTGCCCTCCAGGTGAGTGTGTCTAGACAGGGACCTCCAGCCCCTGGGCATCTGTCGAAACCCTGTGGTCACTTGTGAGCTACTCAAGGGCTTGTCCTACAGCCTGGCCGTAACAGTGGGGGCTGCACTGACTCTTCCGAGCTTCCTCATGGCAGCAGCCATGGAGGGAAAGGAGGTTCTTGAGGGTTTCTGCCTCACATCTCACAAAAAGGAGATGCGTTCTGAGGAGTCACACGGGGGGTTGTGCTGTTACAGCTGGGTAGCAGCAGAAACACCATGCAGGGCTGGGAAAGAAGTGCAAGCTACAGATGACGAATTCATCTCCATCTTAACTCATCACTCCTACACCAAAACTGCCAGGTGCAGGTGTGCCATGAGGTGCTAAGTCTGGCAGACCTGAGCAAGAGGTCAGGTCCCTGGTACTTGGCACTGCTGAGACTGCATCTTGAAAACTGTGTTCAGTTCTGGACCCCTCATTGCAAGAGAGATGTTAAGGTGCTGGAGCAGGTCCAGAGAAAGGCAACAGAGCTGGTGCAGGGTCTGGAGCACAAGTGTGATGAGGAATAGCTGAGGGAACTGGGGTTGTTTAGCCTGGAGAAGAAAAAGCTCAGGGGGGCCTCATCACTTTCTACAAATACCCGAACGGTTGGAGGAAGGAGGTGGGGGTCGGTCTCCCAGGTAACAAGTGATAGGACAAGAAGTAACAACCTCAAGCTGTGCCAGGGGAGGTTTATACTGGATATTAGGAAAAATTTCTTCCCCAAAAAGGTTGTTAAGCACTGGAACAGGGTGCCCAGGGCAGTGGTGGAATCACCGTCCCTGGAAGTGTTCAGAAAATGTGTAATGAGGCCTTTAGTGACATGGTTTAGTGGTGGAGAAAGAGCATGTGGTATGGACATGCTTAGAGTGGTGGGGTAAGAGGTCTGATATTGATGAAACATAGAAAACTGTAGCAAATGAAGGACAATTTCCAAATACCCCAGGTAGAACATCCAAAAAACAGCTTCAGTATCCAAAAATTTGAGAGAACTGATAAACTGCTCTCACTTCAGTAGCATAAGTCTGCTCCTTTGAGATGCTGCTTGCTCACATGCCTTGGTTCTCATAAGACACATAACTGAGTTGCACTTCCTTTCCCACCTAGCAGCACTGCAACCTAATGAAACTTATTTGCTCTTCCTAGATGAATTTGGTTTACTTGTTGGAGGCCACACAGTCCACACCTCTGGGCAGCTGCTTTGCAGGGCTGGTGGGAATTCATCAGAAGGTAGGAAGCACACAGAGATGATTCAGCAGTTATATTTTCTTTGTCAAGTGTTGCCTCTTGACGGGCCACAGGAGATAATCACATGGCTATGAGGAGGAGCTCTACCTCTCCCTAAACTTTCTTCATGATCGTAGTCTTCTGGGTTCATACTGTACTGCTGGTTAAGGAAGAGCAAAAGGTATTTCCAGCTGTCATTCCTGCAATGTGGTTGTAGGTAGCGAGGTAGATGGAAAGGCTCAGAAATGTGAAGATCACCTGCCTTTGGTGTTTGCCTTTCTCAGTTACATTTAGGCGTTTTTAAAGAGTGACGATGTTCCCTCAATATCCATGTCCCAGTAAGCTAGAAGAAAATAAACAGGGGTGGCAAGCCTGGGGTATAGCCTCCGCCTCATCAGAGAAGCTGAGGAGGTAACCTGGAGGAAGGAGCAGAGGCTGCGCCTTTGGCAGGTCCCCAAGGGCATGATGCTGGCCCTGGGGAGAGGCAGCAGAAGCTCTTCAGCCTTTTCTGTCAGAGTGAAACTGGGTAACAAGACAAGATCCTCTGCAAATCCCTTTCCCTGATTCTCCTGCCAAGGGGTAGGATGAGTGAGGATGAACATTTTCAAGTCATTGTGTAAAGCTAATTTTAGAAGCAAGCCATGGAGGAAATGCCTCACTCACCTACCACCCAGCCAGAGCCATCTGGCTTAGACTTTTGTCATAAAAATCTTAAAAATTCAAAAGATCAGATTTACTTTTTAACTAGAGGCGCGTTCAAAGATCATCATTTTCTCTATCGGCATCTGTGTCGGTATGCAGAACTCTTGTTACAGTTTAACAGGAGGCCCTTGGGGCCGATGCAGACCTGCAGACATGCCTGGCTATTTTAAGTGGTGTCACATGGGCCATCTTGACCATGCACCCACTGCTTCTCCGTGGACTGGGCACAACTCACTTGGTTCCGTGGACTGGGCACAACTCACTTGGTTCTGTGTGAGGAGATGCCCAAATGGAGCATTTCACGTTGGTGGGAAGATGAGAGGCCTGACTGGAGCACTCTCTGCTGAGCAGCACCACTGCAGGGCAGCAACTCCAGCTGAACCATTACCTACATGTTTTAGCTCTAGAGATGTTTATTTGTAGGCTGTTAGTTACAAGGGGCCCTATCAGGTATCCTCTGGACAGGATCTCGCACACTGCTTAGAAGGAGGTTGCTAGTGGGAGAGACAGGGCCAAAAGAATCTCCCACTTGCAGTGATGCAACATGCATTGCATTGTGCAAGAGGAGCCCCCACTACACTCTTGTACAAAGCTCTTCCCCATGGCAGCTATGACTCTCTCTGTATCATTTTTACTGACCTGTTTTGCCTATTCCCAATGTTTTGGGTGACTGACATGAAATATCATGGTGATAGAGGTAAGTGATATAGTACTGCTCCCTTGTTCTACTGTGTGCAAAATGGTGATTCTACTGTTTCTACAAGGGATCTCCTGGATTAGCAGTCCTTTTGACTTCAGAGAATATTTGGCTGATCCAGATCTAGTGGCTGTTGTAGAATTCAGGAGATGACCCACTCCTCCAGCCACAGGCAGAGGTTGATCTACCTCACACATATTTAAACATGCTAAAAGGGCTTTGTTGGAAGGAATAGAAATTTGGTTGTTCCAGCAAAAAATATGGTCTTGATTCAAAGTCCACTGAACTCAATGGAAGCTGGCATCTGATCAGTGGCTTTTAGATGAGATCTGAAGCTACCTCCCTCTTGTCTGTTTTGGTACCACATCTTTAATGTTAAGACCTGTTATTAAGTCTTGTACTTCTCAGTGTTTTCTAAATAGCTAGAAATCTTCCAACCAGCATGAAATGAGCAATGAAAATATTTTGCTGACTCACCATATTTTTAAACAGCTGGAGTCCTAAATTTTCTGTATGAAAATAAACCAAAGGATAATGTGGAACAATAATTAGTGATTAAAGCTTCATACTTCCTTGTTTAAGTTCCTGTTAAAGCTGAATTCTGATATAAGGCATCACCTTACAGACAACTGGAGAAAACGAGGGAACCAAAGTGCCCTTACTTTTTCTGTACCCAGTTCAACTTGTTGGCGCCAAGCTTTTGCATGCCGGACCAGTGTGCATACAAGAACGGGAGCACTTTAATGAGATTTAGTGTAATTGGGAGTCAAATCATAGAAGCATTATGGCAATGATAGCGCTGTTCTTCAGAAGTCTGTAATAGGGATGGAAAACACCCTATTCCTGTCCACCATGGGGAAAGAAGCAAAGGGTCAGCAGGGGTCCTGAAAAAAGAGAGGAAGAAGAAATCATGAAGTTACTCACTGCTTTCACTGCATGTGGGGGCAAAGCTAAGACCATTGCAGCCTCTTGTGTAGACTTCTGCACATTGCACATAACCAGAAACCCCTTTATCAATCACAGACAAACCCATTTAGCATGCAGATTGATAAAGCCTGGAATTGTTCTCCCTTTGGTTACAGCCTTGGTCCTTTTTGGGACCTGCACCAGTAAAAGGGATGCCTGAGCTCCATCAGGGGTTCATTACCTGGTCATGAAATCAGGTGTCACTTCTGCTTACAGTCCTCTTGTGCAATTCATGGAAGGGAGAAGAGGGTTAAGGCTCATTCAGGTGTCCAGGATGTCCGAGAGCTGCCATGCTGCTCTGACTAGCAGCACTACAATGCCTTCTGACAGGGATTTGTTTTAGAAAGAAAGGTCAGCCCCTGAACCCAGTGCTGCAGGAGATTGCCTGGCAGCGTGCTGGATCCAGATGTACTAGATTCTATGCATCCACTGATCAAACCCCCCAAACAGCCCAAACCCCTATTTCCAACAACACTTTCTAAAGGTTCTGCCATCTTTCTGGAACTAAGGGGCAAGTTGGAGTTTTATTCTCCAAATGGTAGTAGCTTGAAAATCACCTTAATTATTCATGTGCAGCTGGTTTTTATCCACAAGCCATGGTTCAGGCATTTAGAGTTTGGGTTGGGGTTTTTTTATCTTTCTCTCTTCCTCTCTTCTTGCCATCCATTTACAGGACTGAAGGGAAACCAGCTAATCTGCCCATGTCCCATTTACAGGGGATTCAGTAGGATAAAAAGCAAAGCAAAGGAGAGAAAGGGATGGGGATCACTTGCCAAAGAAAGAAAAGTGTCTTTAGGCAGTTTGTGTATTTTTTTGCAGTAAGACTTGCACTTGCTGGATTATTGCCATCCCTATTTTCTTGGCTCCCACATAACCATTGCCCCTCATCCTTCTCTCCTTTCCTGAGTAAATTGATATGCAGATATCAAGACAATGATGAAGTTTAAATGCCATAGAAACCCACAGCAGCAAAGCTTTCTATGTCAGTTCTGTGCTCCATCCTGTATGATACAAATTATTAGGAGGATTAACCTGCTGGCTGTTTCCTGAATGCCATCTCTGCCAACTTCAGCATCCAGTCAGCAGAAAACCTCCAAAACACTCTTGGCAGCCAGGGACTGCAGCCAGTGCAGCAAGAGATGGCCATGGCAGAGGCATAGCCATCTATAGCCAGCAGCATCATTGGGGCTGGCAGCAGGGCGAGGCTGGCACGGACCTCCTGGGCCCTCGCTGGCTCTCGTTTCAGCCTTGGCACCCACCCAAAAGCTGGGAGGGGGGTTCTGCCGGAGGGCAGCCCAGCAGCAGCCACAGCAGTGGAATGAGTGAGCTGGGGGACAAAGGGAGAGGGGTTAAGTGAGGACGCCTGCTGTTGCCTCTCTGTCACCCTCCAAGCCATATGGGGAGCTGGTCCGGACACTGCCTCATGCTGGAAAGCCACCAAGTGCAGCAGGGTCAGCACATCTTTCATCTCTGAGGAATGCCTGGCTGGCCACGGGAGCATGTCTCTCAGCTTTGCTTTGCCTCACCATGCATGTAAGGACAGCCAAACTGCACAGGTTCAGAGGTTCAGGGTAACCAAGGGAGGTGTCCTTTCTGGCCACTTCCCAGGTCGTACTTGCGGGCTCACAACATGCATTTCAGAGTAACCTGGCTCAGAGGAACCCTCCAGGCCATCCTTAGCGGTGTCAACCCAACCAGTGCACATAACTCATGTCTCTCAGTATCAGCAAGGAGTGGGCATGTGCCAAACACAGCATAGAACTGCCTAAAAGCTACTTTGAAAATGACTCTGCCATGACAGTAAGAGCAGTTATTGCACATGAGCTGCTGGTCTCAGCATGCCAGAAACAGCAGAAAGGTCTGATGGTGGTCAACGGTGGCACCTTGCGACCAGGATTTTCAGTCACAGCAATGTCCCTATTTTCAGGCACTCAAAATGCACCCTCCTGGTGTTTCTGGTGGGGTAATCAAAAAGCAGGCACTGAAAGTCAAGCTGAGCTGGAAAACATTGGCCTTTGTCCTTGTTTATTCCTTGCCTGCTTTGCTTTTTCACTGGAGAGAATTGTGTGATGATTGCTTTGCTTTTGAATCTTTCTTTGGGGCATCAGCTTGGTCACACAGTCACTTTTACCAGTCCCAGTCTTGTTACCTGTGCAGTCTGGTGACCCCCAGCATGGTGGAAGATGCCCATTGCTAGGGAGCTTCCTGCTAGTGCTGCTCCTTTCCATCAAATTCATTAAAAAGCCCTGCATTATTCCCAGGCACACAAAGTCTTAATTCAGTGTCATGTAGCTTGGTCCTTTTGTCCACTTGCAAGTGAAATTGTCACATAATGTTGCTAAGAGAAAGGGAATGTGACAGCATGGATATGGTGGAGCACCAGGCGCTGGATCTGACAGTAGGCTCAGGCAATGCCTTTTGTGCTGATGGAAGATGCATTAAGGTGTAGTTTGTGTTGCTGGCTCAACATCATCTTTTGTTCTGTTAGCTTGGGGTCTACAAAGCTGCTTTTAAAGCCAGCATTTAAGAATTTGCAAGACAGAGTGGACATACTGGGATCCAGAAAAATGCAGCCTGAAGATGTTCTAGAACATTTTGGGCACAGAAGTGGATACCTGATATGGTATCAGGTGGATTCCTGATATACTGGAACCCTGGTATGCTGGTCATGCCTCTTTTTGCGTTCATGTAAGTCATGTTATGTATCTGGAGAGCTAGATTTCTTATGGCACAGAATTTAGCTACATTTGTTTCTCCCTATGGGACTATTGACATCTCTGTAGGTAAATTGTAAAAAGTGGTGCATGGACGCAGTGGCATCATTAGTGCTTGCTATGACCTTTACATCTGAGAGGACTTAAGTATCCTCACCAGAAAATTAAACATCTGAGTAGTTTGTGTATTCCAAGGAGAGTGTGAATTACATACAGAGCAAAGAGATGACACTCTTGACCAAGCTGTCTTTAAAATCTTGTCCTCCAGCATGCTAGAAAAATCAGTCTATTCTCATGCCCCTTTCCTTAGTATCAAAATCTCAGCTCAGATGTTGCTTTTACTATGGGGTCTTGGCAGCCCTTCTGCCTGTTCTAGACATTGTTTTGCTTTCTGGTGTATGTACACACAGGGTGACATCATGGCTATTTCTGGTCTCTGATAATAAACCCCTCTCTGCTGATAGGCAGAGGACAAAGCCCTTTCATACTTACGATTCCTCAACCCATATGAGACTGATGGGAAATGTGTACAGTAAGACTCATCACATCGGGGTGCTGTAGAAAAACTCGGTGCCAAAACAAACTCATGCTAGTCTATTGTAGTGGTGCACTCGTTACAACTGGACTTCATGCTGAAGGTTACTGGGAGCATCACTGAGTGCTGACATAATTCACAGTGCAAAATACACCTTAAAAAAAAAAAGGAATTTCTTCTTCTGTACATCTAACACACATCTAGTAAATTATCTGGAGTATATCACTAGTCAAATTAATTACCTTCTTGTAAGTGGAAGTGTAAGACCACTTTTAAACTGAAAGAGCTCCATAAATGTGGAACGTGCTCTGTCTGTACTGTTGTGGCAGTATAATGTAGCAGGGCTATGGATTTGCATAGCTTGTGCCTGTGAGTCTGCATTTAGTCTAGTCACCCTTTGGCTCCTTTCAAGCTTGGATCACTAGGGAGCTTTTAAATGTCATTTTTTACAGATAGCTAAATACAACAGTGTATCCATGGATGTAGGACACGTACAGAGTTGGAAGACAGCCAGGGAACCAGCCTAAGTAACACTATTCTCAACTGCCTTATTCCGGCATATGTTAAAGATGCCAAGGGCCTCATGACTTTTGCTCTGGTTGAAAATTGAGCAATTAAGCTAAATTAGCCTGTATTAAGCTCTTGCTTACAGCTAGTTTTGGTATCTCTAAACCGTGCTGGAGGCAGCAGTGAAGACATGAAATACCAGTGTGGCCAGAAAGAAGCCTGATGTCCTCTGAGAGAGTCCTCTGGGGGATCTCCATCCTCTTTAAAGCAGCTCAGATTTCCAGGCCCTAGTGTGTGTGCCTCTGATTCCAAAACATCCAGCAGAAACATGGGGAGCTGGAGACATTTTGCAGTACATACCAGTAAAATGACAGATTGTTATCAGAAGACACGCTGCATCTCCCCCAGATGCATTCCTAGAGCATCCCTACATAAAAGAGCATTGGCAAAGACAGTGGCAAGACACAAAATCCATTGTGCTTATGGCTACTTAGAAGACAGATTTTCATGCCACCACCATAGATCCATGCTTTAATTTCTGCCATCATGGTCTTTGATTCCCTCCTCTTCACAAAACCAATCCTACCTCTGTAGCTTACACCTGATATCTGTCTTCCCACCCCTGATCTGTCATTCATACTCACACTCTGTATTCCCATCTCTTTCTCTTCCCTCATTCCCCTTCTGCTGTATCTTTTTTTTTACCAACTCAGGGCAATACAGACAAGAAAGTGGCAAGATGCCTAAAAAGCAGATGACAGGATGCTCAGATTTGCAATACTTCTGTCTATTTGTAGTTCCAATGCAATGGAAATTGCATTTCTACTCACTGAAGCACTGCTAAGCCTTTTAACCCTAGTCCTTTAGCTAGAGTTTTATGATGCCAGGGAGATTAGGCTCACTGTCCACCAACAGCACAGGCAATGAATTAATGTTTCTTATGCTCTAAGACCTTTTTTTGTAATAGAAAAACTCCTTAGACAGGACCTAGAGGGCTGTTCACCACCTTGGGAACCCCACTGTTAGAAAGATGCTGACCTGCTGAAAGTATTTGTACAAGAGCAGGAGGATTCAAAGCGGGAGGAGAGACCTCTGCTAGACAGACAGAGAACTGGCTGACCAACAGCTGGAGAGAAATGCTGATGGTGTACTGATGGTATATAAGCCACGGTATGGTTGTTCAAGGCAGTACAGTGCACAGCACAGTGGAGGAAAGAAAATCATAACTGAATGCCAGGAAAAATGAAGTGAAAGAATAAATGAAAGAAGTTTAGAGGATTTCCATCTCTACTAAAGACCATAATAATGGATAATATAGGAATATCACAGCACTGGGAGGCTGAGACAGATGAGAGGCTCCTTTTTCCATTTCCAGTTTGTGTATCATTACAGATCATAAAACAGAATGTGCTGGCCTGCAGCGCTAAGATTTTTAAGGGAAGCAATAAGCACATACACAGTTCCATATGAATGGACAATCTGTAGCAATAGACAGGATCAAAAACTTTCTTAAGACTTAGAGTATACACTAAACTCTGAGGAATATCCCTAACTATGGTCAAATAGTTTTGTAGTTTTCCATTCTGGGATCACTTGGCTCCTCACCAGGTCTCAGCCACTCTCAGAGATGGGACACTGAATGACTGAGTTATGACCAAGACAATGTTCTTCTCGGTTTAAAAACAGAAAGCTCCAGAAAAGCGTTAAGAGAGATAAGCAGTGCTTAGGAGGAAAATTCAGAATGATCCAGGGGTTAGTAAGTCTGGGAATATTTTTTATAGCTTTGCGATTTTGGCATTGGACAAAATTGTAAATACATTCCTGACAGATGAGATCCCCGAACATCTGGGGAGATATGAGCCGATAAGAAGCCACTTATTCACATTTCATAAAGGATAAATTTAGACATTTCTAACAGCTGGAGTGGCTGTGAGAGCTGGGCCAGGCTGTGGACATAAGCTGTCACAACTGCAGGAGGGAAAGTCTGTTAGCCAGGCTGGAGAGCAGGGCTTTATCTTGCCACTGGCAAGGGAAGGATTTCCCAAATGCAAGGCAGTTCAAGGAGGTGACAGAGTTCTTCCCGTGTCCCACACGGACCACTGCAGATCCAGCTGGTGAGAATGAGTTCGTGCTGCTCCTGTAGGCCAGTGATACCCTAAATTCCCTGTGGGTACCTGGAACAGGAATGTCTACAGGAGTCTATACACTGAAAATAGTGAACCCCATCCATGCCCAGAGCCCTCTGGAAACATATTGCTTTGGGAAGAGGGGTTCTAACAACCTTGGCAGTGACATGGGGTGCCCTCAGGTCCCTTTTTCATGCTCGGTCTGGCCATAGGCTCTAGCAGCCTTGTGTAATCCTGGCATTCACAGGACTGTGCCCTGCAAGACAGGGGACAGCCAGGACAGAGCTCAGACCATGAACCAGGAGGTATTTTGGCATCTTACTGCCCTTACCTAAATACATCTGAGATTCTGGAAACCAGGCAGGAGTGGGAACACCACAGGACAAACAGCTTAGACTTTTAATGGGTTTAAAATAGGTTTGAAATCAAAGAAGATGAGATCCAGTGATCCAATGTCGACTGACGTTCCTGAGAGGCAGCCAAGAAAAACAAGCTGCTGTTCAGAAAGCTGCCGAAGAACAAAGGAGAGAAGAAAGAGATGAAAGGGAGAATGGAAAAAAGCATGAAGCCACTAGCTCAATACATGTATCTAGCAGATGACTGCCATATCAGCACTAGTGTCTAATGAGGTCAGATGAAAAAGGATCCTTCATTCAATAAAAACATACTGACATGTTTGAAATGTCTCTGATTTTAATAAGATAATAATTTC
The DNA here is from genome assembly GCA_002631895.1 of Agapornis roseicollis. Taxonomy (NCBI): domain Eukaryota; kingdom Metazoa; phylum Chordata; class Aves; order Psittaciformes; family Psittacidae; genus Agapornis; species Agapornis roseicollis. The sequence continues at coordinate 325,505 of NDXB01009501.1, forward strand.
TGATTTCTAAACACATTTCAAGCCATGAATTTCCTTTCCAGACTGGGTAGAAGCAGAACAAGTTTTGGGGTTTGACATGGTTTAAAGGGAATTAAAGGGATCATTTTTCTTTATCTACACATCCTCCAATGTATATATATATATAGCAATATTGCATTCACGTTTGCTGATCTGAAGTACCTCCCTTACCCTGTAGTCTTTATTTCTCATTTCCAGTGTAGAAAGGCCAGAGAAAAGGAAGAAGCTAAAATGAAAGTCACTGGGTTGTTTTATTTTTCTAAAAGGGATTAAATAAAAAAACTTTATACTTGCCTGAAACCGTGCTTTTTAAATCCATTTCTCTAAAAGTTCCGTTCTAAATTGTTCCAACAGGAAGTAATACTCATTTTAATCTGCTGCTTTAATTGACATACAGCATGTTCCCCATTGCTGCAGCAATAAACCACCAAATCTGAGCAAACTTCACTGTTCCTTGAAAGGCAAGGAGATCTGGAACACATTATTTTTTATACATGTTATGAACAGGAATACAGACACAGTGAAGATTATCCCAGCCTGCAAAGGAAGGCAGAGCACAGGTTCAAAACAGACTCTGCAGAATAGTCAACAGTGACTCATGAGTTTTGAAGTTAGTCCCCACTCTTCATCTGCAGTGCAGTGATTTATGCTTTCTATCTTGGGACAATGTTTTTTGCAGTGAGTAATTATGTGGGTTTGCCTGTGGCCTCCTACGCACAGAAGCTCTGCATCCTGTGAAAAGCAATGTCCGGTGGCATTGAGCTGTCTGACAGCAGATTTTAGTGCTCAGTGAGCAGCAATGATTGCTTGTATTTTTGAAAGCAGGAGTGGATATGAAACACGGTTTGGGTTTCTTTTCCCTAGTTAAGTTTCAAGATAATTCCAAAAAAGACTAAAGCACGGCTCTCAGAAGCCAGCAACCAGTTAGCATATGTCCACAGAACAACCATAATATCCATGGTGTTGCTGGGACATGTGCTGTCTTTATGGGCTCTTGGTGTAAGGATTTTAATTTATCTTAAGTTAAAAGTTTAAAGCTTGTTCTAGCTTGTACCAAAGACCTTTTGTAATATTAACTGAATTATGTCAAAGCATTTTCTGTCAGTCATGAGATTTGTCATAAATCATAAGAAATCTTGTAATAAAGTAGTTCTGAGTATTATGTCTCCAAAAAGTCCCTTTCATAATGGGAAATACTGTCTTATGTTTTCTAATGCCTTTCTTTCCTCCCTTCCCTTGGGCTGTGCTTTTTTCTTTCCTTTGTCCTTTCTAGGGAAATGAAAGCTTTCCTTTGGCCTGACTGGAGAAAACCAACCATTTAGTTAAATTCTATGTTTGTATCTATCTTCTTTATCTCCCTGTAATAGAAGCAATTTCCTTTTATTTGCACAAATATTTTGTACACTGGACTCCACATTTACCACTTAGTTTCTCTCCAGTAATTACCCTCTTGGGATCTTTTAGCAAAGGTGGATATGAGTGAGCTTATGGAGAAGACTTTTAGGTGCTGAGGACATTCAGTTTGGAGCCAAACACACCTCTTGTGAATAACCAACACCTACAAACATCCAATTCAAAATGTTAGAACCAGGTAATGCTGCCTGGTAGAGCAGATCCTCCTAACAAAAAGATCCGGATGTCACTCTCCTTCCTGTATATACTTGGGAGGCCCAGATCAGAAGGTGCGATCCTGCTTGCACAAAGATGCCCAAGGATATAAGGAAGCTGAGCTGAACTATGCACCCACCTGCAAAGTTTTACTCCCCTGGCCAGTGCTAAGCCAGGGCCATGCACTGCAATCCTTAACACTGAAGGAGCATGTGAAACAGGAGGAAGGAGATGCTGGCACTGAACAAAAACAGTGAAGGGCTGTCTTTGAGGAGGGAACCTATCCAGGACAAGCCAATGGGAGAGGCCATGTCCCAGCTGACATTACCACTCTGCAGTGACTCAAGGCAGCTTTGGCTAAGCTGCACACAGTGGAGTGGCTGAGACATAGCCATTTACTTGTTCAGATCAAAACATGAAAGGAACAGCTGCTACAGCCTCCTCAGTTTCAAGAAAAGCCTCGCAGGATTGTGCAGGCTGGTGTGGGTTATGTCTGTGCAGAACTTTGCACGCTGAGTCACACACTGGTGACTTTAGTGTATTTCTGTGGCGGACTGAGAACCCTGTATTAGAATCATAGAATTACAGAACAGTTAGGGCTGGAGAGGACCTTAAGATCATC
>NDXB01009503.1:0-16317 GCA_002631895.1 Agapornis roseicollis
GCCTCCTCTGGACTTGTTCCAACAGCTCCATGTCCTTTTACGTTGAGGACACCAGAACTGCACGCAGTGCTCCAGGTGAGGTCTCGCAAGAGCAGAGTAGAGGGGCAGGATCACCTCCTTCGACCTGCTGGTCACACTCCTTTGGATGCAGCCCAGGATACGGTTGCTCTATGGGCTGCAAGCGCACACTGCAGCCGGCTCATGTTCATGTTCTCATCGAGCACCACCCCCAAGTCCTTCTTGGCTGGGCTGCTCTGAATCTCCTCTTTGCCCAACCTGTAGCTGTGCCTGGGATTGCTGCGACCCAGGTGTAGGACCTTGCACTTGGCATGGTTAAACTTCATGAGGCTGGCATCAGCCCACCTCACAAGCATGGCAAGGTCCCTCTGGATGGCATTCCTTCCCTCCAGCATATCCACCAAACCACACAGCTTGGTGTCATCGGCAAACTTGCTGAGGGCGCACTCAATCCCACTGTCTTCCCTCTCTGCTCTTGAGCTCATACAGGGACTTCAAGTGTCTCGGGATCAGAGGACCAACAGATTCACCTTTACAATTCCCATTATCCCATTATTTTCAGTCAAATATCTTTGCTCTTCTTCATATTAAGAAGAAAAAGCCCACTCTAATGTTATCAGAAGTAAGCTAATTATACTAGTGCTGAAGGCCTTTCCTTTCCCATCTGTCATCTCTCATTCAGTATGAAGGAAGCAGCCCCCATCTTCTATCAGCTCACAGCACCAGGCCACCCACCAGATTTCCACAGAAGCGCTGTCGTGCTTTTCTTTATTCATGTTTCTAGAAGGGAAAAACACCCACAAAGCTCCTCACTTGTCTTCTTCAAAACCTTCTTTCACTCCAATTCCTGCAGCACATTTGACAGCACAGCACTGAGATCTCAGTCAGAGGCACTCACTGCTCCTCTGTTCACCTCCACCAGTCTCACACTTGGTAGGGAGCTCTGGGACAAGCCTGCTCCTTGTACAGTTCCATACCACGAGGTTTGTTTTGCAGGTCTCATGCTGGGGGCCTACCACAGGTACTCCCACAGCTGCACCACTGGTTCAGCATCTTCTGTGCCATTTCTTCCCCTGGAGGACCATGGGAGGGACACTCAGGCACCTCACTACACAGGTCCCACTCTCTTCCTAGACTGGTTGAGCTGAAGTGTAAAGGTCCAGAGGCTTTGCCCCACTCCAGAACTTTCCCATTCCAGCAAGCAGCAGCTTTCAGCCATGCAGGAGTGACCCACAGGACCTTCATCCCCAGCCAAGGAGATCCCAACCCCAAACCTGTTTCAGAACATGTACTTGTACTCCCCAATGCAAAGCAAAAGCAAACACACCACCAAAGCAACTCTGCACACACTCAGGGTCACTACTTCCCTGCCCTGCTCCAGGTTCTACAGCCACAAGTCCCTGCTTGACTCCCACAGTCTCATTTTCCTTTCACCACTGGGCCAGGGGATCCAATGGTCTAGGCTGGCCCCAAGTCCTCTGTGCCAGTAGCAGAAGAGCCACACTGGGTACACACTGGACAGGAGCAAGCACTGTCCTTTCTGCACTTGGAAAAGGCTGGAGGAGCTTTAGGAGGCCAGGGAAGCCCATGGGGTGGTAGGCTGGCGATAACCCTGCTTTGCAGCAGTACCTCTCCTAGCACAGAAAAGGGAAAAGGTTTTGGAAAAGATAAGACACTCAGCTATAAGCACTCAGCTCCAGTAAAACCCTCTTGTCCTGGACAGGGGCCCAGAAAGGCAGAACAATCCCTGGCCTTGAAGATGTACAAAAGCTGACTGGACCACATTCAGACCACATGGGCCTTGCTTTGAAGCTGGCTGTGCTTTGAGCAGGGACCTGGACTGAAGACTCCCTTAGTGGGGACCTCACTTGCAGAGTTAATAGCAGGGTTCTTCTGAGCAGGCCTGGAGCACACCACTGAGCACAGCTCTCCTGCTTGGCTCACTGGCATGAGATACCCACACTACGGAAGCATCTGGCTCCATCCCTAAGCTGGCTGCCCTTTAGATCCAGGAGCACAGCTCCCCTCTTGAGAGCATTCCCAAGGGCTCACAGATCAGCCAAAAGGAGAGGCAAAAACAATCTGCAGGAAAATTGAGGTGCTGGAGTGAAATGCTGATTGGTTTGCATTTGAATGATAGTAAGAATGCACTTACATCAACATTTGGGTCTAGAAAACCCCCTTCCAGGTTTAAAAGTAGTTCTTAAGAGCCTTATGAAGCAGAGTTCTTGGCAGTGGGGTGGTGCCTGCAGGAGAAACACCACTTCCCATTGATACCGAGAGGATGAGAAATATCCCTCCTCTACACACAGACAATTCTGGGTTGGGGTCCTGTAAGGAGGGATTTTATACCCTCATCTGGAGATCATCATGGAAAACAAGGGATTTAGAAAGCTCCTTTATAACCCCCAACATCAGAGCAAGTAAATGTGCAGCATCTCAGATGTTTTGCTGAAGAGATGAAGTGCCATGACTTCATCTCTTTTGTGAGACTCCAACTAATTCCCCTACACATACAAATCAGGCTTAAATGCTTCCTGTGTGCTCAGCTCTAAGACCTTTACTTCCAAACAGACTGTTACTAAGAGCTTGCACCAAATGGCTAAATGCAGTAATTGTGCTCAGTTTGGCCAAGACTTTCTTCAGCCTTTTCTCCCTCACTGCTCTCCCTAAAAGTGCAGCATGTGCAGAGCGAGGACTAAGCTGCAGGGATATGGGTGGAAGAATGATGGGGTTTGTTGCTTGCAAATGTTTTCAGGATCTCTTCTGAACTGAGAGCACTTGAACTTGCCCAGTCCCTCAGACTGCGCAGCAGTGTGGTAGAGGAGAGGAGAGCTCTGCCAGCAGGAAACTCAATCCTGAAGTCCTTGTTAAGGGTGATGTATTTCAGGACTGGCATGAAACTAGGGAGGAGCAGCCAGAGCCACAAGGGGAAACATCAGAGAGTTCTCTTGGAATAATCCCTTCCATGGAGAGGAGTTCAAGCAGCTCTTCCAGATTATACCTTCCAAATCCTCTGGATCACTAAGAAAGAGGCTGAGTTGTTGTTTCCACAGCCTGACTCTGGAAACTGCACCCACTAACACGTGCACAGACACGGGCTCAGCACTGGATATGCCCCTGTTTGCATATATGTGATCTAGAGGTGTGCCTGTACTCAGAGAATCCCCACACAGTGCCTGGCTAGTGGCCTTCTAAATAATCACTGAATCCAACAACACTGCCTGCATTCTGTGCTCCTGAAAGCAGCCCACTTATGTGCTGTTAGAGCCTGTGTGATGATTATAGATGATAAACAGCATTATTTTGGGGCCTGATTACTTCTGCTTCTTCAGTCAGTCGCTGCTGAGTGAAACCATCTCAATGTTGTCTATGCACAGAAGCAGTGTGAAGATACAGACTCCTCTGAAAGGAAGGGCCAGACCTGCAGGGAAATTGAGGAGCTGAGGCACAGAGTGAGCTTCTGCCTCCTGAAATGTGAAGTCTTTAAGATGCACCTGAACACTGCACAAACCTCAGGGTCAGAGAGTGCTGGGAAGTGGATTTCATTATCCAGCTGTAAACCCCATGGGCAGGAAAGCAGCAGTGAGGAACCAGCTCACCTGAGCTCTGCTCCAGGCCCTGCTATCCTGCAACTATCACAGAGCTCAGGGTTTTAGGAACCTGAATAAAGTCAAGTCTTCTAAAGCAGCAAAATGGCACATCAGACCTGTCAGGACCATGTGTGAAGCTGGGGAAACCCCTTCCCACACCAGCCAGCAGTCAACTGCCTTCAGACTAGGACCTGGAGATGCCTCAGGTTGGATGCCAGAGCACACACCTCTAACCTCTGTGTTAACACACTAATCCATCCTCCCAAAGACTGCAGTCACCTCCCAGCCATGTGAATAAACAGACAACACTAACCCCTAGGGGGAGGATGTCATTGTCCCTCCCAGAAGATGGGATAAGGCCACTGAAGCTCTACAGCCTCAAACATTCTTTCCCTTTCCTTTGGCTGGAGTAAGGTCTTTCTTCCTTCCTCCCTTCATTCCTGCTATCTCCAATCAAGTATTCACTTCCACCATAACCATTCCCTCTTCCCTTTCCTGCCTGCTCACTGCCTGTCTTCTCACTGTGATGCTCAGGTCTCTCCCATTATGGTTCTCCTTGCGCAATCCCAGTATTTTGTGCTATGCTGGTTTGGAGAATGGGAGAAGCAATCCAACTTCACAAACCCAAGACTCATGCTGGACTCCCACTGGCATCATTTAAAATGAGAGACAGAACTGGGAGTGCCTGGACAGCCTGCACAGTTTTCCTGCCAGTGCTGGATGTAGCCACAGAAGGCTGAGAGGCAGAAGAAAGAGCGGGTTGGCAAAGCTGAGGCTCACAAGCAGCCCTGCTTCCCTCCACACTAACCCCATCATGACCCGGCTCCTCAGAGACAGCCACTGCCTGGGACAGAGCAATCTGGAAAAGAACCAGTTCTTTAAGCGTTATTATTGAATAAATAAATCACTCCAGCTATCACGAGGCCCTGAAGCCAAAGTGGCCACGCAAATGAGAGGAGAAGCCAGAAAAACTTCAGCGAGAACAGGTAATAAGAGACATGTTTACCACAGAAGAGAGACAAGGCTTCTAATTGGAGCAGGCTGCTGCACCACAGACATTCCCCATGGCCTGGTGTGGCTCTCCGGAGCTATTTACACGTACAGGCAGGGCGACGCCGATCCCTGGCTGGGGAACAATCAACTTTTCTTCTCTCCAGACCAGCAAAGCCAAGATTTTCATAAACACACAACCCCCAAAAATGTGCCTGCGGATTGGGTAGAGCAGAGCCGCTGCTCTCCTGCCAAGCAACAAAGCCCTTCTCCTGGGGGGGCTTTCATGGGGAGGTTTCTGTGGGGAGGAAGTGCTTCTAGTGGTCAAGGCAGAGAACATGGGTTCAGGAGACCTGGATCCCATCCCTGGCTGGAGGAACCAGAAAGCTCTGATGCTCTATGCCTTCGGAATCTTCTGGGAGGTTTTTGTAGAGCTTGTGGATGCTGCATAAATTATATTTATGCTTACAAATCCATTTCTCTTTATATTCTGTCCAGTATATTTACCTGTCGTGTTAGATACTTTCTTTACTTGGACTCGGTTAGGTTTGAAGTTCCTTATTACAGGATAATTATTTTATAAACTGTGTATTGGAATGGTATGTTGACTGACTGGACTCACTTCCCCATAATAGGTGAGATAGTCTTAATAGGTCTTTCCAAGGCTTTTTATGGAGATATCACATGGCTTATCAGATATACTCAAAGTAGATTGTTTTCCTGTACTTCTTATATCATTTTCTGTATCTCACAGGAGAACATGAATGTGTGAATCCGTCTAAAAGCATACTGCTCTGTTCAGAGTTTCATGAGATAGCAGTGTGATTTGTTTTCAAATTGAGTTGGCTGGTTCATTCTTGTCCCCATTTTTCCAGGTTTTTCCCCAGTTGTTTTCTCAGTAATGAATTAAAACCAGAACAAATTAAATCCCTTGGTATTTCACTGGAATGGGTTGCCCAGGGAGGTTGTGAGTGCTCCATCCCTGGCAGTGTTCAAGGCCAGGTTGGATGAAGTCTTGGGTGCCATGGTTTAATGTGAGGTGTCCCTGCTTAAGGCAGGGGGGTTGGACCTGGATGATCTTAAGGTCCTTTCCAACCCGAACTATTCTATGATTGTAACAAGCACAATCCCCACTCCTGTAGCAAGCAGGAGTCCCCACTTGAGGCACAAACTGCTGCTCTGAGGAGCAGCACAGAGGCACAGATTTGTCCCCACCTGACAACACCTCCTGACCTTGCAAGGCTATTGCAGCATTCATGTGATTGATTCCTGAGAGGCTGTCGGAGTGCTTTGGATGAGAATCACTCTGGAAGGTATTGGAAGATGCGCACATAATGAGAGCAGCACATGAGAGAGAGACATGCAGCTCACACGCACTCTGCTCCCCTCTGTGCTTGCAAACCTTCACCCAGGCTTGCTGGTTCTGCTGCTCATGCTTTTAAATATTGACAAGATGGTCTTGGAAACCCTGTGTCTTAAAGCAGAGTAGCCAACACTGCAGCTTAACAGATGCTCTTACAAACACCCAGCCCACTGCTCTGGCTGCCCAGGCTCAGCCCCAAGTCTCTGCATTTCACTCACAAAATCAGGGCAATGTGAAGCAAGACTGAGAGCCCATAGCAAATACTGAAGCCAGGCTGAGAGCCCATGGCAGATACAACCCAGTCCTACTCACTGCTGGTGGGCTAGCACCAGTGACCTCTCAGGCCCTTTGCATTGTTCTCTCCCAGACACCCTTAACATGCTGTTTACCCTCCCATTAATGAAGACACCAAAGAAGACTGGACCTCACCCTGATGCCTGTGGCATGTCATCAGATAAACACCTCCTTGAAATGTTCCTATCAATCTCTTAGGTAGGAAGAACTGGTAGAGATGATGACTTTGCCAGCCACACTGCATGGGCACCATGGGGAGAACCAACCAACTGTACCAACAGGTTTTAAAGAACTAAAGAAAAGAAGGAAGGAATGTCACACTGCCATGGATGGCTCTGTGTTTAGAGCTGGGTTTGCCTGTTTGCAATGTTTTATCCAACTTTTGGGTTTACTTTGTGTCTTAAATTGATCTGGATGATGTTAGTGCTCCTAAACCTTCTCTTACCTTGTTGGCTGCATGTCAGAAGTGGTGGCATGAGTCAATCACAGTGGATCAGTTTAAAATGTTGTAAGATACTCCCCTCAAGTGGAGGGAATAAAAATCACTCAACCGTGTGTCACCGACTATGTAGTGAACCTTGGGTAGCAGGAAGGTAATGAGGTGGACACCCACATGAGGTAGAGTCTACCAACCAGCTTAAAAGATATTAGCAGCATAATAAACATACCAGTGAAACTGCAGAACAAACCTTCCCACTCTACTCCAGGTATACAAGCCACCTGTTGTATCAGGTATCAAAGGGGTTAATGCTCTGATAACCACATGGATGGCTAATGTATATCCCTGACCAGGTTTTGGAACACAAGCCAAGATGAGTGACAAGTGCTCCTCCATGATGTATCAGCAGAAAGGGAAGAGTCAGCTTGAGCAGTGAAATACCCGAGTCCTGTACAACTCAGGTTTGTGCCTTGTAGACCTACCAGAGCCTGCAGCAGGGCTGCAAGGGATAGACAAGCACAGAGAGAACCAGACATAGGCTGCAGTGTGCTGGAAGAGCTGGTGTGGGTGGTATCTATACTCACCCTGAGGCTGATGTCTGATCTCATGACCACTGTTCTCCTCAAAGCAGGCAATGGAACACAAAGACTCTGGATTTCACTGTAGTTTTACAGTGGGGGAGAGAGCAGCTCAGCTCCAGATTCTTCTGTATACAATGAATGGGAAAACATTTCATCTCCTGCAAATGAAAAGAGATCAGAGGGGCTTAGCACAAGGCAGGATTTGTGTCTGTAATTGATCAGTCACCAAAGGGACACACAGACGTTTATTACTGACAATGAATTGTGCCAGCGAGGCAGGCGTCTGCAATTACTCCTGTTACATATTATCTTTCATTAACTGTAAAATATATAATTAATAAACGTGCCCCCTCATTTTTGTTAAGTTTCACTGCAAAGACCTTATTACTGGAATAAATCTTTCCAGCAGAGCACGTCAACAGCACAGGGGAAGGTGCATGCTCTGTGTGTGTGAGGATTTCCTTGTGAGAACGGGAATTATCAGGGAGAAATAATCACCTCTCTTCATGGCTAAGACTGTGGAGACACCCCATCTGAGACCAGTTGTTTAAGCTCATGCCTCTTGGAAGCAGGCCAGAAGAATCTGCCTTGGCTGGCAAAGCTGACTTGCTCTGAAGGCAGTCAGGCAGACAAGCTCTTCTCTCACTGGCAAGTCTGGAGACACAAAACTGAATCTCATTTCTGGATTCACAGGCTGTTAAAGAAGTCTCCTGGCCATAAAGCTGCTCAGAAAGACCTCGGTACTTAGGCTGATCCTTTTATAAGCCCTGCGTTCATTCACCTCACAATACTGTGTTAGGGCTGCACAACTGTGATTTGCTTCCCATCTACATCAGACCTGGTTTGATTTGGGGATGTTTGGGGGAGGCTGATCAACCATCCCAAGAAGAACTGCTGCAAAAATGTTGCTGAAATTTGACTCCAAGCAGAAAATTCCCCTTACCTTGTCTCCACTTGTGATCAAGTTAGCTGAAGGCCAGTTAAGCAGGGGTAATTAAAAGGCTCCTATGGGCTGTTCTGGGCAACACTTTTTGCCTCCCTGCAGGCTACAAATGCTCCTGGTTTGCCCTGGGCTGGTGTTCATTCCTGCCTGGGTTCCATGGGCAGCAGTGCTTGCCTGCTCCATCAACATCCTCCCCACCTGGGGAAGAGGCAGAGGGACCAAGAGATCAGTGGCGGAAGAAGGAGTGAACAAGCACACACTGGATAGGCAGGGATACAACTTCTGGGCATAGAGAAGAACTAAAGAAGCCCCCAGGAGAAGAAGAGAACTGTATGGATTTGAATGAAACCATATGATTTCACTGCCCAGCACCCTCCTATTGCTTTACTCTCTCCTGAAGGACACATCTGGAGCCACCACATTCCTAGCTGGATAGCAGGGCAAGTGGTGGGCTAGAAGGATTAGAAAGGCTTTGAGTTCCCCATGGAAAGGGAGAGAGCAGCTTTGAATAACCTTTGCCATAAGAGCCTTATGGGAGATACCCACATAAATACCACGCTGTTGACTTAAAGAGAGAAAGCCAAGCAGTGGAGGAGACAGCATAGGAAAAGAAATACAAGGAAGGGCCTATAGGGATAGGACAAGGGGGAATGGCTTTAACCTGCCAGAGGGGAGACTGAGATGAGCTCTTAGGCAGAAGTTCTTCCCTTTGAGAAGTTTTTCCCTCATTTCCTGGCCATCCACTACCAATCTGTCACCCATTTTGCAGTTGTTGGTGACAGAAATGCCCAAATCCTGACTCAGAGCAGGTCCTGTCTCAAAAAACTACNCTGAGCTCTTGAAGTTCTTCCCTTTGAGAAGTTTTTCCCTCATTTCCTGGCCATCCACTACCAATCTGTCACCCATTTTGCAGTTGTTGGTGACAGAAATGCCCAAATCCTGACTCAGAGCAGGTCCTGTCTCAAAAAACTACACTCAAGAACCTGGTATTGCCCTAAATGTAAAGGGATCCATTCTCCACACAGTCGTAACTCCCACTGAACAATTTTAAACCAGCCAACTAATCTGATCAGACAAAAACTTTGGAGTCAGCAAATTATCTAGTTAAATGATGCATACAGAAATGTTAATTCAACAGCAACTGAAACCCCACATTTTGTACTGATACAAAGAAGAAAAGAGGGGCTGAGCACACTGTCTTTGCAGAAAAACTCAGAAGAGTATTTGAGCTCTCACCCACCATGTACCCAACATGCAGTTACAGGAGCAGCATGGGCTCAGAGTGAGTTTAGGAGTGAATTTGGAATGGAAGCTCTGAAGTTGTATTATACAACTACTTGCCCTGGTTTTGCGCAAAGAAAGAGGCTCCTCCATCAGCCCACTTCCCCAGCGAGCCCCTCTGCATCAACTGTCTGTATAAAAGTGGAATTTAACTTCCCTGTATGAAAGGGTAACGATTCCTTGCATGGGATGTCCTACCCTCAGCCATGCGCGATACCAGGCGCTATTCCATCCCTCAGGATCCCCGCTGGGTCAGAGCAGGAACACGGGAAAGCGATGATGGAGGAGTTCAGCAACTTCACTCTCCAGCTCTTGGGCCGCAGAAGGGGGAGGGAGCAGAGATGCAAAGCATCTGGCTTCCCTGTGCCTCTAACAGCCTGGCGGGAAGGCTGCTGTCAATTCCGCCTTCTGCCTTGTTGGAAGAAAGTAGAAGTGACAAGAGGCCCTGCAGGCAGGCAGCCAGGAACCAGGAATTCAATTGAGCCTCTCCTGAAACCGGACTTCTTTTGGGAGACCCTTTCCCTCAGATTGTTCTGACTTTAAAAACAAAGAAAGAAAGGATATTCCTCGTGGTTCAGGGCCAATCCATCCTCCTGCTCTCCTGGCTCAACTTCCCTCTGGGAAAGCACAATTTGCACAACAGGGTTCCCGTTTTCTGGACTGCTCTACAACCAGCCTCTCCCCATAATAAATACACGGCCACATCAATATGCACACACACGTGTGCACAGTTACAAATGTTAGTTTCTATAGACATAGGCTTTGCCACAGACAGACAAATCCCCTGGTGTGTTTCTTTGCTGTGTAACACGCAGGGGAGAGGCAACACCGCAACTGAATTTACCCCATGCTTGCAGATTAGGAAACAGAGTGTGGGACATACGGTCCATCTCCAGGGCTTAGACCAACTGGTTATTGGCTGCTGCTCTTGTTCCTCTAACAAGCCCCTGGATCTACCACTGAGGCTGCAGAGAAATGCAGCTGAATGAGCCTTTCCCCGTCAGCAGCAATCTGTCACCCCATGTATCTTACCCTGCCTCTCGCAGCACAAAAGCTCCTGAGCTGCAAGTCAGCATCAGAAAGGTCATTCCGCAGGTAGGCTGGGGGGTTGTGGGGGGTGTGCGGTTTCTTCCTTTCTGGGAATGTGTAGCCAGCTTGAGGCACCGTCTGGATGCTGCAGCGTGAATTTCAACTTCACATATGCCTATAATTTAAAATGAGAGAGCATTTCCATTACAAACCCCATTTTTCCCCATGGATTTATACCATAGCTATTCAGCTTCGCTTCAGGGTGGACCTTCACTGAATATATTCACAGGCAGGGAGAACCTATATTTTCTTGTACAACAGCTCAGCCTCTTTTGATTTTAAGATGGTGAAGAAAATTACGTATGCACACAAACACTCAGGAGCACATACAAAAAGCTTACATAAACATATGCCCACAGAGAGCTCTGTTCCCAAAAAAAGACAAGCCAATGCAAATATGCTCCATTTTAGAAGTGAATTCATTTGACTGACTTTATTATTCTAAATTATTAACAAGTTCCAGCAACCTTAGAATGCAATAACCACGCTCAGGCTTTCATCTGGGTTAACTGGAAACAGATAACTTATACCAATAGAAATGCTATCAGTACAAATCTGCCGCAGTGAATTTGGAGGCAGAAACCCGACACACAAGGAGCCCCTCTCTGCATTAACAACCCCTGTACTGGAATATTCCAGCGCAATGAATCACGGTCCAATGCCAGAGCCCCCTGTTCTCAGGAAGGCCAACTGAAACCTGACCTCGGCACACTCAAATCTGTTTATGACTTGGCCTGCCTTAGTAAGCCCAGTTTTGGTGGGGGTTTTAACTCTTCATGAATTCTACTTTGATGCAGTCCAATAAGGAGCACCAAGAGAAGCAATTTCTTGCTGGCTAGTGCCTCTGGTTCCAGAAAGCTTCCATGGCATACATGAAGAGAGGTTAAGCACCTGGCATGTAACATACAGGTCATCCAGTTATCCCACACTTCCCAGTTTCATTCAAACAATCTCCATGACTGAGATTAGGAACGAGCTCCTGTTTCTCCTGCTCACAAGCAGCAATAGGTAGGATTTTCTCTATGTACCACATAGAAAAGTTGGGAAATGTGAGAAGGATTTTCCCAGTCTTGAGAGGAAAAAGTTGCCAAGTGGCCACTGAAACGAGACAAGCATTTTCCCACTGCTGATGGCACAGAAAGCGATCTTGTGGCTGCAGAGCAGGTACAGGAACCAGCAGGTCTCGAGTACCTGGAAATGATAAGCTGCCCCTATTCACATGTGCTGCACAGTAAATGCAAACTGCTCCAGTGCCAAAAAAACGTAGGTTAGGCAGCTAAGAACCACAGACTCATAGAATTCTTTGGGTTATAAGGGACCTTAAAGATCATCCAGTTATCACGGATGTATCCTATGAGCTGGAGACGCTGCTGATGTCCTCACCATACACTATATTCCCTCTTTCATCCTTGATTTCACACCCAGACCTCCCCCCTGAGGTTAGGAAAATGCTGACTACAAACATCATTCAGGGAAGATGTTTAGTAAAACCCACAGTGCTCAATGCCTCTGAAGTGCAACACAATAGTTTTCCTGCTTCTCTCTAAGAGGGCAGCAGGGCAGGGAATGTAAAACTGAACTCAACTTAGCCCCAAAGCACTTTAATGTTCCTGTTCCATTTTCCATCTATATCCAGCAAGTCCCCCCACTACGCAACAGTCCAGGTAGCCCCAAACACTGAACCACTGACTGCAGGAGCAGTGTGAAGGTTTCAGAGAGGGTGTGCACAGTGGGAAAGCAGCTGAAAGCGGAGCAGTGGCCTTCCAGGGAGGGAATGCCAGCTGACAGCAGTGCTCAGAGCTGGGCCCTGTGCAGGAGGCATCTGGGAGCTGCTGCATTCCCATTCATCTGAAGCTTCCTGCACTTCCGAAGCACTGATAGAGTTTCAATCCTCACCAGCTGGAGCTCGGGGCAGGGGACTCCCTCTGGAGAAGGAACAGGAGCTCCTCCCCGGGGAGGAAGATGAGGAGTGGTTTCGAGAGGCTGCAGCCACTGCTGCACATTGCGAGTGACAGAGCAGAGAGGGGCATCAGGTACCCCCCTCGGGTACCTCCTGTGCCAATGGGAGTATCGTGTGATGGAAATGCAGCTCGAACCTCACCAAAGGAAAAGAATGCAAAAGGAAACAGAAACCCACCTGGGTCTGCTGCTCTGCTCAGGAGAGACACCAGAGCTCAGCCTGCCTCTCTGCAAGGCTCCTAGGGAGCCCTGGCTGCAAGAAGGGCTTAGCAGGGGGCAAGGCACATTTCATCACCATCAGACCAACGCACCTCACTTCAGCTGCTTCTTCCATAAAGAGAAGAGCTGAAAAGCCTCATCTCCTCACAGAGAATCCTGCATAGCATCAAAAAGAGCAGGATTTCCTCCCCCATTCATTGCACATGAGCTCTGTGGTGGTCACACACAGGGATGATGGACAGGCGGACAGAGGGCTGTAACGTGGCAGACAGGTTGGAGCACAGGCAGGCAGCCTGCTGAGGGCTGTAAGGTTGAGTCACGGAGCACCAGGGGTAGTGCCACAGCCCGGGGTGATACGTGATGGACACCAGAGCCTGCACTGCCTCACATCACACAACAGCAAAGGCACAACCTGTGACCCCCCCCAGCATGTGCCTCGCTCAGTGTCTACCAGAGCTCCCATATGGCAGTTGCCGAGTGATCTGGACCACTGGGGCCTGTCAGGACAAACACACCAGGCTTCCTGGCATTCCACCCAGCAGTTATGAAGCTGTCACTTGCTCAGGCTGTCTCCAAACCATGCCAGCTTTTCACCTGATTGTCATTTTTGGATGCCATTACCAAGAGGCATTTCTGGAACTTCAGGACCTGCTGGGGAGAATGAGGCCAAATTCCCAACCTTTCTGCCTCCCACTTTTCCTCTTTTCTGGAAACTTTTCCCATGCTAAGTATAGCTCCTAACAGGTGCAGGACCAGAGGGGACTGTCAGGGATGCAGCTGTCCCCACAGAGGCCTGGATCCATCTCCATCTGTCTCACTGGAGTTAGCCATGCTGTCAAGCTGGGCTCTCCGGACACAGGATAGGGGAGCATCAGAGATGCAGGCAGGGAGGAGAGACATGTACACATACAGAGACAGGGAGGATGGTTATTCCAGGGAATGCCACAAAGAAAGCCTCTGACATCAAGCTAATGCATCCTTTGAGGCTTTACAGAGCCCTTGCTACACGCAGGCAGGCTGCCAGCTAACTCATCTCTCTTCCTTGCCATGCTAACAGCCTGATGCCAAGGTCAGGCTTTAGATGAAAGCTGACTGCTTTGTCATCCCCTGTGCCTCATTTGGGGATGCCACAAGACTGGGAAGGATCAGTGTAAAAGACACTTGACCAGGGACAGCCCCAGTGCAATGAGTGAAGCTGTTCCCTTGCCCAAGCAGCTGCAGCCCCGGCTCCCACTCTGCCAGCCCCACACCAGAGCTGTTCCAGCCTGGGGAAACACAGAGCCATGGGTAACAGAGATCTCTCTCACACACCTGAGTGTGAATGTGTGCCAAGCAGTGGACAGATCACTGACCTCCAGATGCATGATGGTGACAAGGTGTCCTAACACAGAGCTGCATGGTCAGACATCAAGTTGTCTTGTCACTGTAGGGGATATAGAAATAACAGAAAGAGAGGTAACCCGCTCACAGACTTGTGACCCCCCTCACAAACTATAGGTGCTTCCTACCCCTAAAGTGTCCTGGTGTCATTTCAGGCTAATGTGACATGAGGGAATAATCACTTTGCAACATTTCATCATCTCCTTGTTAATAGACCACATGTTGCAGCAAGAACAGCTGATCTGTTTGACAGAGCTGGGGCCTGGGATGTGCTCTGTGTTAAGAAGCTGCTTTAGCTTAATAGGAGGGTGATGAAAACCATATGCAGGGAGCAGGATGACACCTTGACATCATCACCACCATCACTGAGAACATAGCAAGAGGTTTCTACATTCAGCCTGTGCCACTACAAAACGTGCCGCATGCTGGGCTTTGGCCACAGGGTCCAAGATCTGAGCTCAGGGAACCCAAAGCCCAATTAAATGCCATGGGGCAGTGTCTCAAGCTGCAGGAAATGAGCCAGAACCAGCTCTCAAATGTCTGCCTGGGGCTCAGGGACATGGTAGGATGTCGGGGTGAGACAGACATGTATAAATCTTTGGCAGAAGGAAAATCCATTTCCCTTCTTTAATTCCTTTGTCCCAGTGAAGCCACGCTGCTCCCAGCAGGCTCCTGCCCAGTCACACCTTCCAAAGGAACAACCATGAGCCCTGGGATCAGTGCTCCCCAGCAGCTGCACAGACCAGCTCTGCAGTGAGCCCAAACAACCCTGCACAAACATCGCTCTCCTCCTCAGGGGCTCCTCAGTAGGACCAGCAGTATCTGGGCCCTCCCTGCTCACTGCACACGTTTCACCAAGGCAGTACTCGGACACCAGCAGGAGTTCCATTGGCAGGAAGAGGAGGATCAGATCCAGATTCACAAACATCAGCCCTGATTACAGGGATGGCACTACATTAACCTTTTCCTTAACCTGCCTTAGCATCTTCTGGCTCAGCCTCTGTTCCCTCCTCCAGAGTTTCAGGCCTCTGTGTTGCTACTTTCCTCGTTTTACAACAACCCCTTGCACAAAGAAAAGCTGACTGAAGCTCTTTGGGTCTCCAAAGACCATTCCATCACATCAGTGCTGATGGGGCTGGGGCTGCCAGACTGAGTTATCACAGGTCCTGCCCTCCCCTGCTATTAATGCCTACTCACCAAGGGAGCACTGCTCCAGTCCAAGCAGAGAAGGTTAACCCCAAGCTGCACAAGCCTCCCACAATTAGGGAAGAGGCATCAAAAGGAAAGAGAGGAAAACAAATATATCCCAGGCATTTCCCTTTGCCAGACTCCTCTGGAAAGTCAGAGACCAGTTCAGACAGCCCCAGGGAGGGAATGAGTTCCAGGGAGACCCAAACCTTTCATGATCAGCTCACCCTGCATAAAGAAGACTCCAGCCTTGTGTTGAGAAACACATCATGCTCAGCATCTCCCAACACCCATGTCACACAGCCTGGCATCTCTTTCTGTCCCAGCACAACCCCTTCCTGCCCAGTGGAGGGTCACACTCCTGTCTTGCTATCAGGACCTATGTGATTGTGCAAGCAAAGCAGTGAAGTTGATTCAGAAGCAATACAGGAACAGTGAGCTTGGATTACTACCTTCCTCCTACTGAGTAAAGAAGACACATCCCATCATGCAAGTGACAGTAAAAATACAGTAGGTGTTCTCACACATTAGCATCATTCACTCCAATTCAGGAATGCTGAGCTATGCAAGAAGGATGCATCTGTGGGAGAAGCATCATGTGAATACTGAATCAGTAGCTCTAGAGTGTGTCTGCACACAGGAAAAGGGACACCTCTGACCAGCTCTGGTCAGGCCTGGGGATTGTGCAGCTTTCCAGCCAAGGAAATAAGGGTTAACAAAAACTACTTGTCAGTCCTTTCTCCATCACAGCCTGGTAGCCCAAAACCCAGAGTAAACCAAGACAAACGCAACACCCTGCAAAGCCATCTGCACCTGAGCAGCACAGCTGGAACATCTGCAGCACTACAAACCCAGGCCGGGGAGACTGGATGGAGCACCCTGAGGTGAGAGAACTTGGGGTGTTGGTCCATGAGCAGCTCCCCATGACCCAGCTCCAGTGAGTGCTTGAGCTCAGAACACTCTCTCCCCCCCCCCGCCCC